>BLSH010342379.1:709372-751402 GCA_018402905.1 Glandirana rugosa
GTCTGTAATAGGGGTGCCTGCTGTGGGGAAGTTGTCTAGCTTATTGCCCTCCTCCGTTGCCTGCTCCATATCCTCTCCCTCTGTGCCATCATCTCCCCCTCCATCTCCTGTGGGGTTCAGTCTCCTTTTCTGTTTTATTGGACTGTTGTCTACTGAGGGGGGATTAGGTGTGCCTGAATCAGGCGACTCACCGCTCCTTTGGTCATCTGTGCCGAGGGCCGCGTGAGGCTCCGTGCTGCTTCTTCTTCCGGCGCCATCTTGGCTGGGCCCAGGCAGCGCTGCGGAGTAGAAGTCTGTCAGTTTTCTTGGCGGATCTCTGCCTTTTCTCTTCCCCATTACCACCTTCCAGCTCTCTGTACTTTGCTGTGCCAGGATCAGGGTGTTTTGAGCCTGTGGTGTCGGTGTAGGTCGCTCTGGAGTGACTGGTGTGTCGGAGCTTCTCTCTCACACCACCATTAGCTCCGGCTGCCGGCTCCGCCCCCTCAACTGAACAATTTTAATTATGATGTAAAGTTTATTTAACTCAACACAGTGGTGCCGTGATAGTCCGATCCCCTGGGTTTTCACAGGAATATTTTGTCCAATTGGACAGTGTGAGTGTGATTTGGGGACCACAAATTATTCACACACCCTCTTTCTACTATCTGAATATTAACATAGCAGGGTACTAATAATTAATTTCCTTGTCGTCAGTTTGCACATGTTTTGAATGGATATTCCCCTAAAATTTAACAAAATGCACATTGGTTTGGATCTAAGGAAAACGTTTTATTGTATAGGTCTCATTTAACTGCGTCATTGTTTGTTTACCCATATTGGCACTATGGGGTTGATTTACTAAAACTGAAGAGTGCAAAAATCTGGTGCAGCTCTGCACAGAAACCTTTCAGCTTCCAGTTTTTTTTGTCAAAGCTTAATATAACAAGCTGAAGTTAGAAGCTGGTTGGCTACAACGCACAGCTGCACCAGATTTTGCACTCTCTAGTTTTAGTAAATCAACCCCTAAATGTCCTTTCAATAAGAATATTACCTTGATGTAGCTTGCCAGCTTGGACATGTACAGCTATACTGTAAATGTAAGGCAAGACCCCTGTTACCTTGAAAGTTTTGCTAGATGTGTATAAGGTGTAGCACTCCTCTAACACCTCAAATGTTGCAATTTTAGACTAGGTTCACATCTTAGTGGGTGCGGCAGGGCGTGAAATAGAACACCATCCCGCACCCACAGGTAAAAATGCACTGCTGCTTAAGAGCAGCTTCATTGCAACCTCACACACTGGAGACCACAGCACAGTTTCCTGCTTTTTCTACCCTGATTCATTTCACATGTGTGGTTTCCTGCATTTTCTGGAAGTACAGCAGCCAGTTAAAAAAAAATGGGTTGCTGCACCCAAGCAAACACAGCCACTGGAAACTGCAAAGATGTGACCCAGGCCTTAGAACAAACCTTTTTAAAATATCACAGAATGACACTTTGCTACAATGTAAAGTAGTGAGTGTACAGCTTGCATAACAGTGTAAATTTGCTGTCCCCTCAAAATAACTCAACACACAGCCATTAATGTCTAAACTGCTGCTAAAAAAGTGAGTACACCAATAAGTGAAATGTCCAAATTGAGCCCAAAGTGTCAATATTTTGTGTGACCACCATTATTTTCCAGCACTGCCTTAACCCTCTTGGGCGTTGAGTTCACCAGAGCTTCACAGGTTACCACTGGAGTCCTCTTCCACTCCTCCATGATGACATCATGGATCTGGTGGATGTTAGAGACCTCGCGCTCCTCCACCTTCTGTTTGAGGATGCCCCACAGATGCTCAATAGGGTTTAGGTCTGGAGACATGCTTGGGCAGTCCATCACCTTTACCCTCAGCTTCTTTAACAAGGCAGTGGTCATCTTAGAGGTGTGTTTGGGGTCATTATCAAGTTGGAATATTGCCCTGCCTGCATGTACATGTTGGCATTCATGGTTCCCTCAATGAACTGTAGCTCCCCAATTCTGACAGCACTCATGCATCCCCAGACTATGACACTCCCACCACCATGCTTCACTGTACGCAAGACACACTTGTCTTTGTGCTGCTCACCTGGTTGCCGCTACACACGCTTGTCACCATCTGAACCAAATACTTTTATCTTGGTCTCATCAGACCACAGGACATGGTTCCAGTAATCCATGTCCTTAGTCTGCTTGTCTTCAGCAAACTGTTTGCTGGCTTTCTTGTGCATCATCTTTAGAAGAGGTTTCCTTCTGGGATGACAGCCATGCAGACCAATTTGATGCAGTGTGCGGCGTATGGTCTGAGCACTGACAGGCTGCCCCCCCTTCAACCTCTGCAGCAATGCTGGTAGCACTCATATGTCTATTTCCTAAAGACAACCTCTGGATATGACGCTGAGCACGTGCACTCAACTTCTTTGGTTGACCATGGTGAGGCCTGTTCTGAGTGGAACCTGTCCTGTTAAACTGCTGTATAGTCTTGGCCACCATGCTGCAGCTCGGTTTCAGGGTCTTGGCAATCTTCTTTTAGCCTAGGCTATCTTTATGTAGAGCAACAATTCTTTTTTCAGATCCTCAGAGAGTTCTTTGCCATAAGGTGCAATGTTGAACTTCCAGTGACCAGTATGAGAGAGTGAGAGTGATAACACCAAATTTAACACACTTCTCCTCATTCACACCCGAGACCTTGTAACACTAATGAGTCGCATGACACTGGGGAGGGAAAATGACTAATTGGGCCAAATTTGGTCATTTTCACTTTGGGGTGTATTCACTTTTGTTTCCAGCGGTTTAGACATTAATGGCTGTGTGTTGAGTTATTTTGAGGGAACAACAAATTTACACTGTTATACAAGCTGTACACTCACTACTTTACATTGCAGCAAAGTGTCATTTCTTCAGTGTTGTCACATGAAAAGATTTAATAAAATATTTACAAAAATGTGAGGGTGTACTCACTTTTGTGAGATACTGTATCTACGGCAGGCAACTGATTGTACCCAAGTCGATGCATGGATTGACTTGGACACAACTAGAATGTCAGATTTTGTGCATGCAATTACTGCCAGTGGCTATAGCTGCTAGCAGTAATCGTTGTGCTCTGCCAGCCGATAATGTTACCTGCGCCCCCTAGTGGTAGAACACAATAGTGCTGCTGGAGGGATTCCCCCAACAACACTGACTATGTTGATGGGGGAATCAAGGGATTCTCTTTCCTTCCACCCATGGTGGAAAGAAAGAAAATTGAATCATCTATGGGCTGCTTCACTGGGAGATCAACTAGCAAAAGATAAAAGGCTATCCTGCTTAATTTGTTTTGGCTTTTCTGCATATACCATATAAAAACTAACTGTTGTGATAGTTGTTCCATGGATTTGGTCAAGATTACTTAGTAAAGGTATTCTATCAGTGATCTTAAACACTGAAGTACACACTTTCACTTGCCACAGACTCTTAAAAAATCATTTTCTAGCATCCTATCTTTTTAAAGCAGCATTAAACCCAAAAGCAAATATTTATTATATTGCAGCATGCCAATTCTTAGATGTGATGGCAACATTTGTTTTATTTTTTTTAGGCTTTCTTTTGTTTATTTTCACCTGTTGATCAAGTCAGTACATTTGTTGCTTTTCAACAAAACAAGCTGTTGCAGGTTCGAGACAAACCATTTACTACTGACAGGGGTGCTTAAAATGATCAGTTTTTCTTTATTTATGCAAAATCTTTATCCCAAAAAGAAAAAAAAACTCTTGCTAAACTGCTTACAAAGTGTTAATTGGAGTTCAGCTTCAATTTGATAGTGTATCTAAATTTGCTAGTAAATCTAACACTACTCCCCCCCACCCAAATTAACAAACTTGCTATTCAAAGGTGCCCCCTGTGCTCCTTCATCCAGAGTGGGGGCACTCTAATACAGGAAGTGTGTTATTGGCTAGACCACCAGGTGAAAACAGAGAGGAAAAAAGCCTAAAAAAGGAAACGTATGCAGCCATCACATTTAATGATTGGTAAGCTGTAATATATTGAAAACAAAAACAAAGAAATTCCCAGCTCAATTTACCAACCAGCCTGCAACCAACCAAATTATCCTGTCTCACAGTTTGCTTTAAAACAGGGGTTTCGTTTGCAATCTGTAATATATTACATTTTTGGCTATAATACTGTTTTAATAATATTTTTTGTTATTGTTTTTAAAGCGTTTGTTAACTCCCAAAAAAATGCTGCTCCTGTCTCTTTAACCACTTCAATACTGGGCACTTAAACCCCCTTCCTTCCAGGACCAATTTTCAGCTTTCAGCGCTGTTGCCGTTTGAATGACAATTGCGCGGTCGTGCGATGTTGTACCCATATGACATTTTTATCATTTTTTTTCACACAAATAGAGCTTTCTTTTGGTGGTATTTAATCACCCCTGGGCTTTTTATTTTTTGCGCTATAAATTAAAAAAAGACTGAAAATTTTCAAAAACAATGCGTTTTTCTGCGTTTCTGTTATAAAATTTTGCAAATAAGTAATTTCTATTCATAAATTTTGACCAAAAATTATACTGCTACATTTCTTTGGTAAAAATAACCCAAATCTGAGTTTATTTGGTGTTGGCGGACAGACAGATGTGACGGGGACAGACAGATGTTTGGGGACTGTGACAGATGTTTTGTGTATGGTGACAGATGTGATGGGGGACATACAGATGTTTTGGGGACTCTTTTATGGGGACACTTATGTGTATGGGGACAGGGGTATCAGTGTGCTTGGTGCAATGTGTGGGGGGCGATCTGTGAGAGCTCTTTGCATGAAATCATCATCATGCAGAAAGCTGTCACAGAGCTGCAGCCCCCCCCCCTTCCTCCCCCCCCCCCGCACTGAGCTCTCACTGAGCTCGGCGGGGGGAGAAATGTCACAGAGACGTTCGTCTCTGTTTACAATGTGACGGCTGTGATTGGACACAGCCGTCACATGATTGTGAGGGCCAGTCACTGTGCCCGTATCCCGATCTCTGCTTGGCTGGATCCTGTGATCATAATGATCACGGGATCCAGCAGCAGCGCGCCGCGTGGCCGTGCTGCGAGCTCCCGTTCTGCAGGACGTGTATACACGTCCTGTCAGAACGGGGAAGCTCCCACCCGGCCGTATATATATAGTGGCCGGGTGGGAGGTGGTTAATGTGCAATTTTTTTAAATTATCCCTCTGTATCCCCTGTTTGATAATGCCAAGTCCTGACTCCCCACCTGAGTGGAGACTCCCTTTGTCAGTCTGTGCAGTCTGTGGCACTCCCAGCTCTCCTATGCCTGCTTTCAGCTCCTCCCCCTTCCCTCTTCCTCTCAACACGTAGCTTCTCCTCTCTGCTCTGCTCTCATAAATAACTCTAAAAGCTCCTATCCCTCTGTATTAGAAGAATAAGTTCCCTGTGTCAGTGTTATATCAGAAATATTCTTATCTATATAGATAACACAGCACAGCTCTGTCTCTCCAGCTGATGGCAGCAGCAGTGCTCAGCCCCTTCCTCAGGAACTCTGAGCTGAGAGAGAAGAGCAGAAAAATGACAACTGATCCTAGTAAGAAGGTGTGTTATCTATACAGAGAAGTATGTATATGTTATAACACAGACACAGGGCAACTTCTTGTTATAATACAGAGGGGATGGGAACTTTTTATACAAGTGGCTTAACAACCACTTTAATTATATCTAAGGCCCCTTTCACACGGGGCGGATCTATTTTGATGGACTCCGATAGCTCAGAGGGGACCGCTCTGTTGATCCCCGCTGAGCAGGTGGATGACAGGTTCGTCTCCACTCACTGTGCTGAGACAGAGCTGTCAGAGCCCCGCTCTCCCCTATGGGGAGATCGGATGAAAATGGACCACCTGTCCATCTTCTCCTGATCCGTTCGATGGATGGCAAACATTTCTGTTTTGAGCGGATCTTGTCGATCAGATGGCAGGCAGGTGTGAGCGGACACATATCTGCTGACATCCGCCTCATAAGAGGAGTCAATGGGTGGCCCTATCGGATCCACCTGAAAAACAGACAGGCGGACCAATCGCGTGAAAGGGGCCTAAAGCAAACATTTTTTGCTGTCGTTTTAGATAGAATAGTGAAGAGTTTTGACTGAGGCCTATGTCCCACCTTGGCCAGATTCACACTCACTTCTTGTCCTAATGACAGAAAGTGAAGGTAAATTCAAAATTTGATAGCTGTCACTAGAACAGTAGGTAGGAGGGAATGTCCCAATGTGGACACTCGCTGGACTAGATTTGTCCTCAGATTAGGTAGATTCATGTCATGTCTGTGGGTCCCTCCAGGTTTATTTTATAAACCAAGCACTGTTTCCCATAGCACCCATGGCAGTCCCTATAGGACAGTGGTTCTCAACTCCGGTCCTCGGGACCCACCAACAGGCCAGATTTTAAGTATTATCTTGGGGAGATGCAGACTAGAATACTGCAATTACTGAGCAGCAAATGATATCACCTGTGATGCATTTCAGTTATCCTGCAAACCTGGCCTGTTAGTGGGTCCCGAGGACCGGAGTTGAGAACCACTTCTATAGGATAATCATAGTTGTAATTAGTTCCCCTACTAAAGAACATAGTAAAGACAACTCAGTGGTTGTGTAAAAGAGCTAAGAATGACAGCTTAATGACTATACAAGTGCTATGAACATGGATCAGGTGTTGATGTATTGATCATATTAGTAGAAGTCATTAAATATGCTCTTGATGTGTCAGTGCAGTCTTCTTATTGATGGTAGGGTTACTGTGCAAATGGCACTTCTTCAGGCCTACATTACGTCTGACTTCCAAGTGAAGAAAACAATTTGCACATGTCTCACATCATGTATTCATTTCTTCCCACCATTAACATACTCTGAAGTGGTAAAGAAAATTCTGATTAAAAAAAGAAAAAATATCTCAGGTATTTTCGTTTGACAAGCATGACATATGTCATCAGTTGTCTACTCTTATCATTAGCAGAAGTTCTCAGCTTCTTCTTCGTTTGGGAAGGGGAAACTGAGTATGACTACTAGATTACACATTGCCTATACACATGCCAGTGCCTATTAAGTGTCTCAGACCTGCTGGTGTCATGGGCTTGTGTGATTTTGTTACTGGAATTCTTCTGAATAATGTCTGTAGTTCACACATGGGGTAAAAGGTGTTAGCTCTTCACATATAGAGACTTCTCTGTTAGTAAGACAAATAACCCATTAACCACTTCAGCTCCAGAAGATTTTACCCCCTTCAAGATCAGGCCATTTATTGCTTTTCGGCACTGTGCAATTTAACTGGTGATTGAGAGGTCATGCAACGCTGTATCTAAATGAGATTTGTATCATTTTTGTCACACAAATAGAGCTTTCTTTTGGTGGTATTTGATTACTACTGGGTTTGTTATTTTTTGCAATATAAAAAATGGCCAATATTTTTGAAAAAAAAAACAATATTTTTAACTTTTTGCTATAAAACATATCAAATTTAAAAAATGAAAAAAATCAAATGTCTTCATAAATTTTTGCCAAAATGCATTCTGCTTTTTTTTTTTTTTTAAATCACAATAAGTGTGTATTGATTGGTTTGCGTAAAAGTTGCAGCGTCTACAAACTGTATATATACTGGAATTTTCATTTTCTTTATACTATTAATGGCAGCGATCAACGACTTATAACAGGACTGCAATAGTGCGGCGGAAAAGCCGCTTTGCAGGGATGAGACTCACTTTTGTTGCCAGTGATTTAGACATGAATGGCTGTGTGTTGAGTTATTTTGAGAGGACAGCAAATGTACTCTGTTATACAAGCTGTACACTCACTACTTTACATTGCAGCAAAGTGTCATTTCTTCAGTGTTGTCACATGAAAAGATATTATTATTATTATTATTATACAGTATTTATATAGCGCTGACAGTTTGTGCAGCGCTTTACAATATTAGGGCAGACAGAACAGTTACAATACAATTCAATACAGGAGGAATCAGAAGGCCCTGCTCGTTAGAGCTTACAATCTATAATAAAACATTTACAAAAATGTGAGGGGTGTACTCACTTTTGTGAGATACTGTATGTATCCAGACGTTCTTCAAGACTTTATAAGGAACCCAGACCTCCTTGCTGAGCGGTCTTCAGCTATCCTGATACTAGATGTGCCTGTGCTGTTTGCCCTGGTGAACTCAACATTATTTGCACTTTGTCTTCCTCCTGTTCCATTCATATTTAATTCATTAACTGATACTGATTCTGCTCTTTAAACTTCTAGATTATACCCCCAACTCCAATTCCTGATTTCAGATATGGCTCCCATACTCTTGGTTACCTAGTTTTGAACTTTCATTCTGACCATTAGTCTGCTTTATACTCCAACTACTGTTCGTGTTACTAGCCTTGGCCTGATTTCCTATTTTGCATTACTATCCAGATAGCTTTCCTTTAGGAAAGCTATCTGCTTCAAAGACTTCAGTCAACTGTTTCGAAACTAGCAAACATATCAGGAATTAACCCAGACAAGCAAATGAGATAGCTTGAATACTGTACAATCCTTCTATACCAGATATTGCTTAATACCTTGCCCTCATGAGTATGGAAACTCCTGTACTTGGATAGACTTACAGATAAATGGTTGGGTGGTGTGCAGGAGTGGATGGAGAGGGTCGTTGGTAGTATTTTTCCACCCCTTCTCCCTACTTTATTTTCCGTATACCCCCACCTTTTTGAATCTCAAAATCCAAACCCCATACCCCTCCCCCCTCTTTTTTTTTCTTTTTCTTTCCCTTCCTTCACCTCCTTCTTTGTGTCTTTCCCCAACCTTGCTTCCCCTCCTTAATCCATGCTAGGTGATGACTGGGGAGCTCGCTAGGATGCTTGAACCCCCTTACAAGGATCCTCACAACCCTAGACTGCCCTAATAACATTGACTCCTTAAGTCAAATTACTTTCAGTAACTTAATGACATACAATAATTACAGGTCTGACCCCAGAAACCTGGGTTCTCTCCAACATAGAAGTACCTTTGATGTATCCCCATGTCAACATTTTCTATGATGATGGGATAATAAGGCTTGCAAATAAATTAGCTATGTCTTCAGCTGGCTTGTCATGATAATATTTTATTGCTAGAAATGTAACGCCATATTTGCCTTCCTGTAATAGAATTTTTCTTGATACTCAATAAATTGTTTGTGGAACAATAAAAAAGTTTATCCTTAAAAGTCTTAACTGTTTTTCCATTTAAACAAAACCCTCTATGTTTTTTGCACTTTATTGAAGATTGTTTATCTTTTACTTTTGAGATTAACTCTAATTGTGTCACATTATTTATTTGGAAGGACTATACTTCTTATAATAAATAATAGCAAAATCTTGAATCTCGAAACAAACGCATTGACTCATTTTTAGTGATTTGAAGAGACTGATGGCTTGTAAGCAATCAGTCAATTTTAGCCCTTGTGGGACTTTTCAGGGTTGACTCTGGAAGTTTTTTTTTTTTTTGCTGTGAAACCGTTAACCACATTACAAAAGTATATTTGAAATGATAAATACTTTTGTTGAAAGTGACCTTAAGTAAAACGGGAAGGGACTTCATGAAGACCAGATCTCTCTTGAAGACTCCATAGAAAACAAATGATTTCACTGTAATCCCTAATCAGGGGGTAGATGGATGAGTTTAGATGATGTTAAGTCAAAGGCTGAGCTGTGTTTGCTATATTCATTTCTTTCTTTCCTATTTCAGTGAAGATGTTATAAGGTATGATCATCAACTGCAAAAGCAATCTAGCAGACTAGAAAAATTTGAGCTGGAGCCATAAAATTAATTTAGTTCAACCAATACTTTTACTGAGCACAAACAGAGGAGTCAACGGAAGTTTGCATAAAAGTGCAGCAAAATCTGAACCTCTCTCACCTACTCTAAAAAGCCATGTGTTTTGTAAAGATGTACATACAACTCCAGTGATGAGGAGTCCGAGATGTTACTGAGTGCTTGTAAAGATGTCAGGCACTTGTTTGACATTTAATATTTCTGGCACAGCTTTCAGGTTCACTACTGTCACGGTGATTGCTGATTATAGAACAATACAGATTTGATGATTTTCTTTAAATGTTGATCTACAAGGTGCAAGATGCCTGAATGGCTTTTAAGAAGGCAAGTGTTTTACAAGATGCGCCAGCACCGCTATAACCAGAGCAGGGGTGTGCAGGTGTCCATGGAGAAGCTGAGTTTCAATTTAAAACATAATTAGAGGTATTTAAATGGGAAAAGTGTATTGTGCAAAGTGTGGCAATCCATACCAAGCAATCAAAATTCATTGTTTGACCAATTGTACCATATGGCCACACACCAATTCTTCTTCTTTAAACAATGGAATTCCATTTGACATTTGAATTAAATAGTCAAAATGTAAACACGGATCACAATTTAAAGGGTCATTTAACATGCATTCCTAATAAGATTCTTTATATTATCATCCTGCACTAGGAATATGGGAAAGAAGGAAGGGCAAATTTAATTTTAACAGATCTTACATTAGCTTTACTTCTGCTTGATGATTTGGTTACTGACTAAAAAGAGTTTTAAAAAATCACCTTTCACTGATCTGACTTAAAGTGAACTTACTTTAACCGCTTGCCGACCGCAGATCGGCAATTGACGGCGACAGTGTGGCGCTCCTGCGCAAATCGCCGGCGGCTGCGAGATCGCGCCCAGTGAGCGCGTGTGTGCCACCGGAGGCACGCCCGCGCGCTCACTGTGTTCAGGGAGGGCCAGGGAGTGGGTGCGGTGGATTCGAGCTCCGCCGGCCACCCGCGATGCCCCCCCCGGAGTGAAAGAACGGAGGTCCGTGTAAGTAAACATGGGCCTCCGTTCTGTGAGGGGGGAAGGGCTGTGATCACTTCCCTTCCCCTGCTAGGGCAGTCCCCCCACAGTTAGAACACGCCCAGGGAACATAGTTAACCCTTAGAGCGCCCCCTGCAGGTTAACCTCTTCACTGCCAATGGCATTTACACAGTAATCAGTGCATTTTTATAGCACTGATCGCTGTATAAATGCCAATGGTCCCAAAAAAGTGTCAAAATGTTCCGACATGTCTGCTGAAATATCGCAGTACCGTTAAAAATCGCAGATCGCCGCCATTAGTAGTAAAAAAAAAACAAAACCCCAGAAATGAATTCTCATCATCCGTAAACGCGACCACTTTTGCGCAAACCAATCAACAAACGCCGATTGCGATTTTTTTTATCACAAATATGAGGAAGAATATAAATCGGCCAAAACCGATGAAAAAAAATGTTTTTTTATATATTTTTTTTGGATTTGTATTTTAGCAAAAAGTAAGAAATTTGGGTTTTTTTTGCAAAATTGTCGCTCTTCTTTTGTTTATAGCGGCGATCAGAAATGACGCAGCGGTGATCAAATATCACCAAAAGAAAGATCTATTTGTGGGAAAAAAGGACGCAAATTTAGTTTGGGTACAACGCCGCACGACCGCGCAATTTTCAGTTAAAGCGACGCAGTGCCGAATCGCAAAAAGGGCTCCGGTCCTAAAGGGGATATCCTTCCGGGGCTGAAGTGGTTAAAGTATATTTCTACTTTTGCAGCCAAATCGGGATAACATCTAGTTTATATTTGTTACATGTTCCCATTCACGTACATTACGTACAATACATTTTTAAAAATTGCTGCTTACTTTTTTAACTGATCTTTTCTGGACAATTCAGGACTGAAAAATCCTGCTGATCTTTCCTTTCTCTATAATGTTAATGAGGGGACTCTTTGTACTGTGCTAGTAAACTAGATTTAAACACTCATAGTGCAATCAACCACAGCGCAAAACAGTGATTATCAAAAATCATCCATTGAAATTCATTACTTCCCTGTGCAAAAATATATATATTTTATATAAAATGAATCAAAAAAGTTCATGCAAGATTAAAGCGGAGTTCCACCGTTTTCTATGTTTATTAAAAGTCAGCAGCTACAAAAAGTTGATATACACTTTAAAACTGGCTATTTTTTTTAGCCTCAAGGTACTGTTCATGCATTCCAAATCCTCTGATAATCAAGGACCCCAAAAACTGGATGCAAGTTCAGTACAAAATCTTGACACAGGTGGTACGCATGTCACATTTCATATTTCACAGTGTACACCGTTCAGTGCTCTCTTTTACGACTTTCAGCTTATCTGGGTTGAGATTTTTGGTCACCTCAGGAAGCAAAGACTTATTTTTGGCAGAAGAAGAAGAAAGTTTTGCATAAGCATCTTGCAACTCATTCACTGTAAGTAATACTTTCTGTGCTTCTTGCCTAGTGCTGAACAAACTGATTTGTTCTCTGCTACAGCTTAAGTAGAACTATTGGAAAACTTTTTTTTTTCATTTTGGACAGAGCAAGGGAGGATTATTATTTTTATTTTTTTTCCAAAAAAAAGTTTTATTGGAGATAATTAAGCAGATTACAATGTCATCTTACAAAATGAAAGGTACATCCGCGGATATAGAGCGGCATTTGTTTAGATGATATCAAGTATAACATATAACTTGTTTTTAGGCATAAGCAGACAGTATGAATACAAAGAACATTAACAGCAATCTTGTTTAACAGTTAAAGAAGAGTTGCATAACTACTTAAACACGATAAAGGCTCATCTATCATATGTAGCGTGAGATGACTCTAATAAGCAGTTTGAAGCGTCATATTGTCGTGTATGTGGGGGGGGGGAGCTGGGAGAGATCTGAGGCAGGTGTATAATCTCTACAGTGGCTGTAAGAAGGACGGGTTAGGGATAGCATACTGCTTTTTGCTAAGGGGGTGGTCCAGGGAGAATAGTAGGTTGCTGTTGGAAAATGGTACCTATGCCTAGTGATCATGACATAGTGTTCAGAATAAGGGTTTCTTGGTCTCCACCAAAAACCCATTTCGTCTTTTGGGATGCATGGAACTGAGTGAGCTACATGTATGAAGTGGTGGATGAGTTGGCAAGGGAGAATTATAACCCCTGTCAGATTTTTTTTTCACCATCTGTGTCCCATTACAGAGAGTTCCCTTGACTTCCTGTTCTATAGCCAAACAGGAAGTAGGAAGTAATCCCTGAAAATTAAGGGGATCCCCAGGTCACTAAAACTATTTCTGCATTGGAAGATTTCCCCTCTATTACTTTTCTGGAAACAACCCAAAATTTGGGATTTTCTCTTACTTTCACTTTCAATGCTAATGATAAACAGGACACATGGAGAGGATAAATCTCCTTAATAGGGGCAGAGACAGCAATAAAAACTGACAAGCATTCTAATCCTTCTCCATTCTTTCCAAAACTAAAAAAAAAGTTTTGCCTTTAGTTATACTTTAATGGGTTCTTTACGAAAAATGAAAATTCACAACACCCTATTCAACTTTTCTGGTCCTTAGTGATGTACCCTACGTGATCTCTATCTTCCAATGCCCTCTCCAACTGGTATAATGGTCAGGTACTCCGCTTCACTAAACTATACTGAAGGATGGATAGCAGCATATTGCCTTTTAAGGTGAGCTCACATTGGTCAGTGACAGCCACAAGACTGCACTGACCAATGAGAATATCTTCTTTGTTCTAGGACACCAACAAAGGTATCTGAAAAAGATTCTCATTGGTCACACCAGGTATGTGGCTAGCTCTGTCCAATGAACACTCACCTTCACACCCCATCACTGTGTAGTGATGGTATAAAGTGCAGGACTGTTATATTGGCTGGAGAGGATGGTGGAAGATGGGAATCATATAAGGTACAAGCAGCAGAGGCCAGAGGGGTGGGAAGGGTGTTATGAGTTAGGATTGATTGGGGTAGTAGGTGTGGCGCTGTTCTGCTACTATAAGTGACTATATAATGCCCTATTAGCAAATACAATAAATTAAAAGAAGTATGTATCAAGTGCTCTAAGTCCACAAAGGTTTTAAGTAAATCCAGGGACAAATTAAATGGATGTTAGAACGTGTGTAAACAGGTGGAAATTAAAGTGACTAGTGCTCTTTTATGTGCGGCTGGTCAATCTTTGATGCATGCAAGCAAATGGTTATTCCTGACTATGAATAAAGAAAGATGGACCTTATTGTATTGTTGTTCATAGAACATATATCAAGAGTGAGATATACCAAAAGTGAGAGGTGAAAAATAAACTAAATATTTTAAAAAAATCATAAAATCATAAAATTTCAACCCAAAGTAAATAGACCTTGAAACGTGCAGAATAATTGTGGGTAAAGTGACTAGTGCTCTTATATTATTTTTTGGTGTTGTGAGTTAGCTCACCTTTTCATTTTTTTTGTGAAAATGTGAACTAACCCTTTAAGTAATACTACAGATCTTGTTCCTCCCTCAGCCCAGGTTCACATTGTAGAGATGCATCACTTAACACTGCCCTCTGTGACCCGCTGCGGGTGTCAGTACAATGTTAATGACACCCCCAGGTTGGTTCACAGCCATGCAATCCGATTCCAGTACGGGGGAAAAAAAATCCCTGCACTTTTTCTGTACAAATCCAATGTGAGTTCAGCCATACAAATTGTATGGCTTAATTCACACCGCACAGACATTGCATGTGATTGGCACCGCAGTGCAGGTGCCAATCACATGCCATGCTTGATCATTGCACAAGTGTGAACCCAGACTGAGTCAGTGACTGGATAGTAATAAGAGAAGCAGAAAGCAGATGCACACATCTCTTTGTCCCTTTGCTCTCCTCTCCTATCAGCGCTCTCCTTGCGCTGCACTATAACTCATTGGGGTTGATTTACTAAAGGCATATAGACTGTGAACTTTGGAAGTGCAGTTGCACTCAGCAAGGGCATTTGCTCCAGAGCTTAGTAAATGAGGCGAAGCTTTGCTGACCATCATCCAACCATGCGCAAGAAAAAATACAGTTTTTTATTTTCTTGCATGTGAATGGGTAGTTTTTGCAAAGTGAAATTTCACTTCATTTACTAAGCTCTGGAGCAAATGCCCTTGGGGAGTGCAACTGCACTTGCAAAGAGCATAGTCTATTTGCCTTTAGTAAATCAACCCCATTGGCTCCTTATGTTTCTTTTTCCTCCCCTCAGTCTAAGCTCTGCTGTACAGGGTCTGCAAGAGGCGGACACCAAATTCAGGTACTTACATTGCTTGACTTAAAAAGAAAACACACTTTAGCCACTTCAGCCCCAGAAGGATTTCGCCCTTTAGGACCAGAGCACTTTTTGCCATTCAGCACTGCGTCGCTTTAACTGACAATTGCGCAGTCGTGCGATACTATACCCAAACTAAATTTGCGTCCTTTTTTTCCCACACATAGAGCTTTCTTTTGGTGGTATTTGATCACCTCTGTGTCATTTCTGATCACCGCTATAAACAAAAAAATATCCACAATTTTGCAAACAAAACAATATTTCTTACTTTTTGCTAAAATACAAATCCAAAAAAATATACAAAAAAAAACAATTTTTACATCGGTTTTGGCCAATTTATATTCTTCCTCATATTTTTGGTAAAAAAGATCGCAATTGGCGTATATTGACTGGTTTGTGCAAAATTTGCCGCGTTTACGAATGATGAGAATTCATTTATGGGGTTTTTTATTTTTTTTACTAGTAAAGTGATCTGCGATTTTTATTGGTACTGCGATATTGCGGCGGAAATGCCGGACCATTTTGACACTTTTTTGGGACCGACGACATTTACACATCGATCAGTGCTTTAAAAATGCACCGATTACTGTATAAATGTCACTGGCAGGGAATGGGTTAACCTGGGGGGGGGTGATCTAAGGGCTAACTGTATTCCCTGTGTGTGTTACTAACTATATGGGGGCTGGGCTGAGTGGGGGAGGAGAGTGATCTTGGCTCCCATATACAGGGAGCCTGTGATCACATTCCTTCCCCTCTGTCAGAACGGAGATCCGTGTGTTTGCATACACGGACCTCCGTTCTGTCACTGCGGGGGAGCGATTGCAGGTAGCTGGCAGAGATCGAGTCTGCCCTACCCACTCCCTGGCTCCCCCGGAACACAGTGAGCGCGAGTCCACCTACGGCGGTGCGCGTGCGCTCACGATCCGCCATCTCGCAGCCGTAATCAGGTGACAGCCGTTTGCAATGAAGAACCACTTTGCCACTGTCATGCGATGGCGGGCGGGCGGCAAGTGGTTAAGATGTGGATACAGAGCTGCATTAATTTGTGTATTTTATATCTGCCTGGAGTTGAGCCCGTATTGAAAAAGAATTGGCACGGGATGCCTTTGTTTACACCCAGGAAGGGCATGCACTGCCGACCAATGTGTCCACACTTCTAATGTAATCACCCAGATCAGGCTATAGGTTATTAGCCTTGTTAGCCTGTTGCTTCCAAAGACTGAGGAATCTGTCACACTGTTAATGTCAAAGCCTAGCCTGAAGAAAAAATGGCAATTGAGCATAACAGCTGTTCACTATCATTCTTACAAACAAAGTTCATTATAGTGTATGATTGGGTAACAGCTGTGATTCCTATAACATCGGTGGCTGTTAGCATCAAATAGCTGCAGAGAAGAATGAAATGATGAAAACTCTATCATCGTTTTACTGCACAGAGTGTTCTGTTGAATTTCCTTTATAATAGGAGGAGATGACTCTGGTATAATGATTCATATCTGTAATTCATATTAAAAGTCAGGAGGAGGAAACCTGAGCAGGATCATTTGCAGTCGCTCAGGAATGTTGGGACGCAGGGGGTCAGCTTAAGATCACTTTGCTCTCAATGTTCTAAGCAGGTTCTTGACGTGGTGGCGATTTCCTCTGATTGACTGGGGAACTTTTCGACAGGTTTGTAGAAATTCTCTAAAAAGAACAGTATGGTACTTTTTAATAAGTCCTGCTATGGTTTCTATTGGTATATGTCTAAAATGGAAGATGGTTTCCATTAAGAGACCAAAGAAAGACTCTTGCGGAGCTTTCTAACGCAGAATTGGATAATAAACTGCTTTAAGTTACAGTTTGAACGTCATTAAAGTCAACCTGTCAGCCACGAAAAACAGAATGTTAAAAAGCAGCTCTTAGATTTGGACTGACAGAAGGGAGAACATTACAAAAGTTTAGGTTACCTTCTGGAAGACGCTATTGGAAGAAAAGAGAGAATTTTCTTTTCATGAAATTTTAACCACTTAACGTCTGCCCCATAGCAGTTTTACTGCTACAGGGCGGCTCTTCTGCACAGAATCACGTTGTATATATATATGTGTGATTCTGCATTCCCGCCTGCAAGGGGCGCATGCATGCCGCTGGTGGGCTGCTTCACCTGTCATAATTCACAGTAGAAGCCATTCTGCAGGTGCCGGGCACTCGCCAATCATCAGCAATACAATGAGAACTGAGATATGCCTACTGTATATAAACTAGGCATATCTCAGTTCTGACAAGGGGGAAGGGATGTATTCTGTGTCTCTGCAAAGCAGGGACTAGAATCCATCTCTTCCCCTAGTACAGTGGTTCTCAACTCTTGTCCTCGGGACTCACTAACAGGCCAGGTCTGCAAGATAACTGAAATGCATGACAGGTGATATCATTTTCTGCTCAGTGATTGCAGTACAGTAAAACCCTCGTATTGCTAGTAACACATAAAAACGTTTTAAATCCTGACTCGGATTGCGAGCGATGTCTCACAATAGGAACAGGATTTAAGCCTCTGTGCATGCAATACCGCATGTGGCCAGAGGTGCGGGGGCATTGGTGAGGCTCGGAGGACCTCGGAGACGCTCAGAGCACCCAAAAACATCAATATTCCCGAATGTCTCAGATCATCTCCGAGTTTGTCCGAGTGTTTCCGAGCCTCACCAGTGCCCCCGCACCTCTGTCTACGTGCGCTATTTCATACATCAGCCCCTCTGCACCCCTGGTTACATACAGTACTGCATAGAAAAGCACTGACTGTGGAACAAATTATCTGAGTTTCCATTGTTTCCTATGGGGAAACTTGCTTTGATATATGAGTGCTTTGGATTGCAAGCATTCTTCTGGAACGAATTATGCTCGTAATCCAAGGTTCCACTGTATTCTAGTCTGCATCTCCCCAAGGTAATACTTAAGTCCTGAGGACAGGAGTTGAGAACCACTGCCCTGGTAAAAGCAGCACACTGTGTACACAAAAACACAGGCTAGGCACACATTTAACCCTTTGATTTCCCTACATATTTAACCCCTTCCCAGCCAGCATCATTAGTACAGTGACAGTGCATATTTTTTAGCACTGATCACTGTATTAGTGTCACTGGTTCCCGCAGATGTCAAGTGGTTAAAGAAAGCATTTTCAGAAAGATGTCAACATACATATATCTGTAGCATATATGCCCATTTACTCAAATTTTACTCAAATGCAAGCACAGGCCCCTTTGACAATTTTTCCCACAACCCCCGGGTTTCTGGGCATGCCCAGGGAAGATAGGTTTCACTGTTTTCCTCCTTTAGCATCTCAGAGAGACTACACCTGATAAAGCAAAGATAGCTGGGCAAATGATCTGCATCCAGGCAGAGACCCTCCACAGAATCTGCAGTTGGGCAGAGCCTAATAGCACTCTGATTTTTCTGAAGATCCAGCTATTATGGGGAGCATATCCTCGATTGCTATCAGAGTACTCTAGTACCAGAGGGGTGGCCCTACCCTCCAGCTATTCACCTGTGTTACCAGAGTTACTAGGGACTTCATTTTGAGGGATGCTGTCTATGAAGATATACAAGAAAAATCACACATCTCTATTGTGAAGCCCATTTAAAAAGTATGTCTTTTTGTTGTAAGATAGTATAGCTCAAGCTATCAAGCATTCCAAAAGACACTCTAATACAGCAGGATATGAGCAGCAGGTTCATAGTTTGTGTAAAATGAGCACCAACGTGCATGAGGACACTAGTTGGCCACTCCCTACGCGTTTCATTGGCAGTGATGTCTTCAGGGGATGGGCCTTACCATGGAGTTGTGTGTTTTTTGTTTTCTGATATTATACCATCAATCACTGCTATTGTTCTCCCCAGTGGAGGTCAAGCTTGAGATCAATCATTTATGCAGCCAGTATAATTTATGGCCCAACTGTTCTAGCAAGAGGCGTATGGCAACTACTACTACCTGTGGTGGATTTTTCTTTCTTTACAGTAAAGCAGAGTTCCACTAGTTTTTAAGTTTATTAAAAGTCAGCAGCTACAAAAAGTGTATCTGCTGACTTTTAATAAACACACACTCACCTGTCCCACGATCCATCAATGGGGCAGAATCCTCACTCTTCTCTCTCGCCTCTCCCCGGCGTCAGCATCACAAGTATGGGCACCTGGCTGCGACAGCTTGCGGCTTCACAACCGGGTGCACACTGTGCCTGCGCAAGTCACGCTATGCCCCCTCAGTGACCGGGCAATCTTCTGGGACCTGTGACACGTCCCAGAAGATTGTAGGGAGGGAGGGGAAGAGGAGAACTTCTGCTCGAGTGGCCTAGGCGGCCCGAGTGGAAATTGGAGCTGGGTACCTGTCAAAACTAGGTACCCACGCCCCCCCTCCAAAAAAATATTACATGACAAATGTGGCATGTAAGGGGGTGAGGAGTCCTTAAAGTTTCACTTTTGAGGGGAACTCCGCTTTAATGATACTCTCTGGAGGATCACACATTGTGGAGGTTTCGTGTTGGGACTTTTCTGTTTACTAACTGACTATATATGTTTTTATGAAAACATGAATTTTGACACATGAATTTATATATGCACTTTATTTAATCTATATATAGCTTTTGCACTTTACAACTTGAGATGTTGGTTGATTGCATTCCTTCTTATTTGATGTTTGAGATTGCACTTTTTGCATTTTATAATTGTCCTTACTGATAATTTCTACACTTGTGATATGTACCACTGCTTTTTATTGCCTATACATATTATGAATTGGTATCACAATTTATAGCAAGCTGCTCACTTTTTTTTATAACCCTGCGTGGATTCTACACCTATTTACTGTCTATGAAGATAGTAGCATGAAGCTGTTTTTTTGTTCTGAACTGTTTCTGAAGTAATGATTCTCAGCTAGACTCCCCGTGCTATGCAGCTATGTTCATAGAGAAATTGCTGTGTAGAGTCCATGTTTTTGTAGCTTTCATAATCTGTTTTGTGTTATTCTGCAGTGTATGCATGTTCTTTTTGCCATTCAGACTCTGTTGTTGATTCTAACTTTGCACCTGTTTAGTAAACTGCAAATTACAGTTACTGTCTGTTTGATCACACGGCCGATTACCCATCCCATTACATATCTCTCAGTGCAACTTTCCTGTAAAAAAATGACCCATAATATTAAAGACAGATCATTGCTTGTCAACATTGAACTGCAGTGTGAATAATACATTACAGAAAAATAGTACAATAGTATAGTGTAGTATAATATAGTATAGTAGTAATAATATTAGAACAAAATCATTTAAAATAGCTTTATTAAATTATTTTAAATGCAGTCATATAAGTGTAGTCTTTCTATCTCAAGTCTGCTGGGCAGTGGCTGTGGGTGAAGAGAAATATCAGCTTTTCTTCCTTTCTACTGATGTCATCAGGCACAGATCTTCAATGCAGGTTATGTCAATCACCAGGGTGGAGGGACGAGACTGGGGGTGACTGAGTGGGATTAGGTCATTCAGCAAGAAGGAGGGGTGACAGCGTTGGTGACTGAATGAGATTTTTTCAATCACCAGGGAGGAGGAGTGGTTCTAGGTATGAACTGTGATGATGCATCTCTGTAGGTGTGAACAACCGAAGCACTAGAAAAATGGTAACAACGATTTGGGGAACTGTACCGGTTGCAAATAGCATTGTCAGCTATCTGAAAATGAGGTCTGCACAATAAAACTGGCAGCATCACAAATTATATTTACCATTAATATTATGGACAAAGTAGAAAGCATTTTGCTAATGAAAAGTAAAGTCCTTTCTAGTTGTCATAGTTAGATTTTCATTTTTGACTGTGCATGCACTTTTGAAGGCTAAGTTCACCTTTTTTTTTTTTTTAATTCCAGCTCCCCCATGTACCAATATAGCATTAATATACTTATTTTGCAAACATAAAACAGCTTTCCATTAATTCTACACACGCTAACCTCACTCTCTTTATAGCTGTTTAAAAATACTGTATGATTACTTCTGCCTTACTTCCTGGACAGACTTTAGGTCATGACACAGGAAGGAGTTGACCAGCTGATCTCATTAGCACACACCCTGCAATCATCCACTCTCAGCTGGTCAACTCCTTCCTGTGTCACGAACTATAGTCTGTCCAGTAAGTAGGGCAGAAGTAATGGAGCAGTGTTTTTAAACGGCTTTGAAGACAGCGAGGTAAACATGTGTAGAATAAATGGAAAACTCTTTTATTTTTGCAAAAGAAGTACATTAATGCTATATTGGTACATAGGAGAACTGGAATTTAGAGGGAAAAAAAAGGTGAATAAAGGTGAACTTATCCTTTAAGCACGTGTCACTGAACATACACTGCATGTGATTAACTCTATGTTGCAATGGCTGTGCATGGTGTAAGTTCTTTACCTTTAGATGTTATGATGTATGTAAATAATGATTGTGGGATGATTATGGTTTTAGTGTATGTTCTCTTCCATGTTTGGGCAAAATATTCCCAGTAAGCTTTACAGGCTCCTGATTGACTCTGAGTAGTCACATTCTGCTGAGTGTCATAGATTATGTCATGACAGGGAGACGCAGGGGAGAATTTTACAGTTGATATATATAATAGAAGGTATGTGTGACAGTCATAAATTCTGTTTTTATTCAGGCTGTGGTATTAACCTTAGCTTTTCATTTAGGCTTGAGAATTTAGGATAATAACACACAGGAAAGTGGTGTCTTTTGTGGAAGCATGTTATTTAGAAAGGTCTTAGAACACTTGCCACAGTGGTTATATATTAGATGTTAATAGCTCGTTAGCAAACTAATAATATCTTTTCGATGCATTATATCAAAACGCCAAATGTGCTCATTGGAAAAGAACTCTATAGGTTTCTTCTAAGAAAGTGATCTCTACTGGCAATAGTTATATTTTATGGGTTTTTAGGGCTCATTTACACCATGTGCACTTGGGCAGCCCTGCTCAACATAGGTCCAGCATAATAACAATTGAACTAGCTTGCTTTCAATGGGCTCAGTTCACCCCAATGTGCTATGGTAGTGTGCCTTAGGCTCATTTACACTTGCTTCTGTTAACACCAGTCGGAGCTCATGTCACTAAATAAAATGGTTAGCTTACAGTCCTGTTTACACCTTGCATTGGCTTTGCTTCGCTTCAGCTTTGCGTCAAAAATGATACCCCATGTAGCTTTAGCCATGCTTCAAAGCCTATTCATCGCCTCCATAGAAGTCTATGACAAAGCTTGTTTGAAGCTCGCTTGAAGCACCTGTGGCTTTTCAGAGACTTTAATTCAGCTTTAGCTTTGCTTTGTTTTTGAGAAATTGCAGGTGTGAGATATCAACAAACACACAGGGCATCGGCCCTTTCACTGAAGCCCCACCAAAGCCTCATTAAAACACCACCAAAGCCTCATCGAAGCACCACTGAAGCCCAAAAAACACATCATAAAAGCTTGTTGAAGCAATAGGGGCTTTAATGTGCGTTGAAGCCAAAGCAAGTGTAAACGAGCCCTAAGTGTGCAAAAAAGGGACATGCTGCATTTAAATGCTATGTGATGTGCTGTAATGCAATAAAAATTAAGTTATTAGGCTTGTTCGCTGAAAAAAAAGGAAAATGCACAGCAATGCAATGCATTAAAATAATACAACATTGAAACTCAACTTACATGCTGTGAATCCAGCCTTTCTAAAGGGGCAGAGCATGTTCATTTCAAAAGTGAATTTTTTACTCATCCTAGTGAAGGAGGTGAAGCAAAGTGAAAATTCACTGTGCAAAAATAGCTAATTGTGTGCAAGGAAAATGTAAGAAACAGGATCTTTTCTTGCTCATTATTGGATGATTAAAGCCAGCACAACTTCACCTTCTTAACTAATGACATTGAATTTATTCTTTGCAAAGTGAACTTTTAGTGAACTACGTGAAGTTGTGCTAACTTCAATCATCCAATACATGTGCAAGCAAAAGTCTTTTTTTAAGCTTTTAGTCAAAGTCTTTATATATGCTTCCTGTTTAGCAATGCTATAAAGTGATTATGCTTTATTATTTAATTCTAAGTCTATTAGTCTGCACAGCGTGACCAATAACCATTAGACTGCCTATTATTGATTAACTGTACAGCTTTTCTTTAGGGTTGCTGATGTTTATGCTGTATTTACCCTTATTTTGATTTTACTCATATGCATAGCTCTAACATATTTTGCAGCCTTTTACAGTGACCCTTTAGCCATTCATATTAGTCACTTCCGCAGAAGGAGATTGTCATATAATATTCCATTTGCAGTCCTCCACATGAATGAGTAATTAACCCCTTGCCTGCCTAAAATCCGCAGGGAAACATTCTCCTGCACAATGCTCTTGGCTGATGGTAAATTAATCTTTGTCTTCCCTTTTACATATAGCAGCTGGCACTATGCATGGCTGCTACCTGTCTGACCAGGTTGTCACTCAGGTCCCCACTTATATAATCAAAGTGGTTAACCAATAATAGGATCACTATGTCAGCTATGACATTGTAATCACATGCAGGCTTCATTCACAAAATGTCCCTTCACCTGCAGATTCCATTAAATACTGACATCTCTGCTCATTATTGTACTTAAAAGATATATTTACAGTTTAAAAATACATTAATTTCACATAAAAAATGGCAATATATATTATTTGTGTTAATTTGCCATCACAAGAGAGATATATATCATAATATAATATATTCATTCAAACAATGTACCAAATAAAAGCTTTGTATGTTCTTAGGTAGACTAAAATAGTCAATGAATTTTAGTTGTAGTTAATTGACGCATGCTGATGCCGATACATTTGATCCGGGCATCTAGGCTTTAGAGACCTTTTATCACCGAAGGGTTAGACTAGTTGTATGGTGTTGAACTGTGAGAGGAAACCCTTAAGAACAACATAGGAACATATAGATAGTGTATTTGAGGAAAATCAAACCCTGGACCGCACTGCTCTAAAGTAAGGGCTCATGCAGAACTCAAAGAAGCTCAAAGAAGATGCTCCTACACGCTTTTGTGAGCTTTCATTGTTTCTGCCTGAAAACTTTCATTCATGTTAGCCAATGTGTCCATGCACGCTATGGGTTTTTCAGGAGTCTACAGGCATATGCACTTACAGACTCGTGTTTTTGAGAGGAGCTTTCAAGCAGAAAAGTGCCCAAAAAAAGTATGGAAGAGCGCAAAAAAGTTAAAAAAAAACTCGAAACCACACACAAAAATAGGAAAAATGAGCTGTGAAAAAAATGTTTATGCTCAAAAAAGCTTAAAGAAGCTCAATAAAAACATGCAAAAGAGCACAAAAAATAACACGCTTCTTCAAGCTGAAATAAAAAAAGCCTGTAAAAGCAGCTACTTTTTGAGCTGCAGTGTGCATGAGCCCTAAGAATGTTAAAATTAGCATGATTTATTAAGAACCTAAGTTAACTTGTTGAGTATCTCATCTTGGAATTATGTCACGTTAGCCATTCTGACCATTCACCAGTAACAGACTCTCTAAGATTCAGCTCACACATACATGAAACAGGATCTATGAATGGAGAACATACAAATGGCTGAAAGGTTTGCTACTTTCCATTCATAGATACTGCTTCATTCGCAGAAGCTGTAGTACCGGATTCTATGGCTAAAGGAGCTGGGCAGAAAGGGTGGGCATTTCAAAACATGCTTGATGACAGGCTGTGACAGTTCCCGCAGTTCTTTTATGTGGGGTTTGGGGCATGGGTAGAGGAGGATTTAACCTAGCAGAAGAGGCATCAGCACAAAGGAAAAATCCTACTGTTTGTAAGTCATGTCCCTTGTGCTGATTGTTGTGTTATTTTATTTTCAAAATATATAAAACCGGGGTAGTTGGCACTGTCTATACAATTTATGGTGAGTAATTTATACTCCTCTTGTGATGTAAATGTGCAAATAACTTTGTGTACTAGAAATATTTAAAAAAAATTAAGAATAAATAAAAAATACAAATATATATAATAATGAGTGTGTGCGTATGATCCAGTTTATCTCCAAAGTGCAAAGTGCTGTAATATATTTCACCACCGCATATCCTAAAAAAAACATATTTTTAAAATCATTCAAGAATTGATAAACAAAAAAAATTGTCCAATAACAAAATAATTCATATATTCCTTTTTCAAAATAAGAGTTCATATGTACAATAATACTGAATCCAGTGACTTCCACAATCAAAAAAAATGTGACTTGCAATATGCAGATACTCCTTGTGCAAAAAACTTGTTGGGGTTCCACACGTGCTCCCCCTCCTCACACACCAGAAGCCGGCACCCCTGCAGGGGTAAACCGCATATAAGCTGAATATCTGATGTCCTCCTCTGTGATGTTCGCTCCTCCACTGTCTATATAGACCGCAACTCCAAGAATGACCTCAGACCCACCTGGTTGGATGAAAGTTACTACTGATGATTTTGTAGTCTTGCAGCCAACATATCCTCACCTACTGATGATCTTGTAGTCTTCCAGCCAACATATTCTCACCTACTGATGATCTTGTAGTCTTCCAGCCAACGTATCCTCACCTACTGATGATGTTGTGGTCCTCCAGCCAACGTATCCTCACTTACTGGTGATCTTGCAGGACAATCATAGTCTATGTTCTAGCAGAGCATTGCTGGTGGCTAAGCATGCACTTAAACTTTAAATAGACACCGTGGGGTTGCTTTACAAAAACTGGAGAGTGTATAATCTAGTGCAGCTCTGCATAGAAACCTTCTTCCAGGTTTTTTCTGTTAAAGCTTAATTGGACAATCTGAACTTAGAAGCTGCACCAGATATTGCACTCTCCAGTTTTGGTAGATCAACCCCCCTCAGCTTTCCCCTGCAGGCAAAATAACAGTGTTTGTGGACAGGCTCCCTTACCACTGGTCCCTCGCTGCTTCTCATTACTCTGCAGCCATCCCAGTACCATCATAATGCCAAGCACTTTTGGGTATGTGAGACTGCGAGCATGTGACTTCCTGCGATCTCAAGTCCAGCAGCCAACCCTAGGCTAGTGCTGTGATATAACTTGGAGACTTCTCAGAGTCACCAACACCTCTCATTCTAATGCAGATTGCAGAGGAACATGGAGGAAACAGCTGGCAAGGTGAGTTTAAAAGAGCCAGGGTTTTAAGGAGACAATCTTATTTAAGATCCTCAATGTCTAAAGGAATTTAGATTGTTATATGCACTGAAATTGCACCTGGTATTAAAAATCATTAAATCATTAAAAAAGCGTTAAAAAAAGCGACATTGTTGTAGCAAAAGGCTTTTGTTTTGTTTTTTTGTTTTTTTACAAAGGAGACTTTTTTTCTGAACAAATCTAAAGTGTCACTTTAAATCTACATTTTATTGTGAAGCTACATAGCAACAAGCCATATAACCAGAAACTTGTCATGATCTGGGAAGGCTCAAGCAGAAGTATTATCATGTCAATGTCATACAGGTATTAAGACAAGCTCCCTGTGCTGAGTTCATGCAGGAGACTGGCTTATCAAGTCATATTCCATAGAGAAACAAAGTGATTCCTCTACATTTCCTTTGCAAACTTTACTGGTTATTTCTATGCAGTTTTTGTTTACAGCAACTGCTTGGAAGTCAAAAGAACGCAAGAAAAAAAGTCTGAACATGTCCCAGGTACGGTGCTATCAAGCATTTAATAGCTTGCAGCTGTGAAAACAGTTCTTAAACCATCTATACTGCTATATCATGTCATCAGTGGACTTTTAATAAGCCTACTATCTGCTGAACCTTTTTATTAGGACCAGTGGGAGGAAAATAAATACATCATGTGTGTGAACATCTGAGCCTGAGACATTATACACCTCTTAAAGATATATAAATATATATGGTGGCTTATGTGCATGCTATAGCTAGATCATAAACCAAAAATGCATTTAATATTATCTTTAAAAGTAGATGCTTCTAAGTACTAAATTACTTGGCCATCATTAGTTAATTCTGACATGTTTAACATCTTGAGAAGAACATTGTATATGTGGTCATTGCATAGTTTGCCGGATTGGTCCCCTGAGCTTGCAGCAATAAGGAGTAACTTAAGAAATTTGTAAATAGTTCTTTTCAGTATCGGACAGGTTAATTGTACCACTGCTTCCCTTGTAGGAAGGAAAATGTCATCTATATTAGTCTTTAAGTTTTAAATTTTGTTTAGGTGAACCACTCAGAAATTCCATTTAGCAATAATTCAGTCACTAGGAAAGCCAATGGAATCAGGTATATGTCAACATATATGGGAGAGTCAGGAAAAAGGGAAAAGTAAAGGTTCAGCTATAAAGTTCAGAGATAAAGTGGAAAACCATTAAATTCCCCTTCCTAATCAACAGGGATGTCTCTTTCAGAATCCACACTTTAATTTGTTTTATATGACTACCAAAATTCAGCAATACTACTTGGCTTTATTCATAATACCAAGCCTGCCTTCAGGAACCCCTCGGTGTACAGGTACAGTCTGGAAGAAAGGGCAGTCAATGAAAGCTGCTCACCAGTGCTAGATAATAAATGGGTCTCCTGACCAGGGGACCATTCCAACTAGCAGTGAGGGGTATGTAAAGACATTTTCTGCTTTCTCACTGTAATTGGAAAACATATTTTTTTTTAAACTCTTTTTATTGTCGGAGATATAAGGTCCCTTTCACACAGGCATTCTGTTCACGTCCGACTGTCCGTTTTTTCAGGCGGACCTGAACGTACGCTCCATCCATCCCTATGGAGTGGCGGATTTCAGGGATGACATGTCCGCTGACATCAGCCGCTCTCCGATCCAATCCTGTCCATGAAATTCAGATGGATGGAAACCCTATTTTTCATCCGTCTGTAAAATCGGATCGAAACGGATCGGATGAAAATGTACAGGCGGATACGTTTTCATCCAATCTCCATAGAGGACATCAGGGCTCTGACAGATCCGTCTCAGCACAGTGAGCAGAGATGGATCTGTCATCCACCTGCTCAGCCGGGATCAGCGGATCGATCCCTGCTGGGCAAAGTGGAGTCTGCAAACGGACAGCCCCATGCGAAAGGGGCCTAAAGCAGTACAGTAATCATTTGCTCAACATGAGCCTTGTACAGTACAGAGTGCAGTACACGAACATGAGAATAAGTACGTTTCAATATATATATAATGTATCATAACAATCGTGAATAAAAAGGTTGTTGACACCATATCCATTTTAACGTATTAAAGCTAGAGAGCTTGCGCTAACCATTCACTTACTGAAGGAAAATAAACTTGCATTGATTCAGGTACCGGGCAAAATTAGCGACCCTTTCAGATATCAGTGATAGCATGGGTAGAAAAGCACCATACATCCCACACCTTGTTATATTTTTGTGTGTATCCCCTGTGCTCAAACACAAGTTTTTGATATGGTAATATCTGATTCACCAATTGCATCCATTTAAGGACTGAAATAGGTGAAGGTTGGATCTATTTAAGTGCTATAGCCTTGCAAGCTAGGAATAGAGTTTCCTTCAACATAATTCGAATGTATCACGGCCACTGCTCCTCATTTATGATACCCAATAGACAAATCTGCGGTGTGCAAGGGAAAGGTATAGCTAAAACAGTGGACAATACATCAATCACTTGCCACCAGTAGCTGGCAATAACTGGGCAAGACCAAATAACATGGGCAAAGTCTGCACGTGTACTAGTGCAGCGAGTACAGTTAGAGGTAGGAGTGCGGTGCATTGCATGTAAACATACCGGGGTTAAATATGTTTGATGTAGCATATAGAGTTGGATAAGCTTGGCATTTATGGCTGAACAGACAAGCTTCCTCACAGTCTTCATGTGACAAATCTGGGATAAGTTGTTGCCACTTTGTTCTTACTGGCAAAGGAGTTTTATTAACTACAGGGTGGGCCATTTATATGGATACACCTTAATCTTTGGGGTCATCTGAAGGCAATTGTCTATGCTGTGAAAATACGAGATGTGCAGCACCTGAAACTACGGATACTGGAAGTCTGTGCTAGCATTTCTCCTGCGGTGTTGCTATCAGTGTGTGAAGAGTGGGAGAAGAGGGTTGCATTGACAATCCAACATAATGGGCAGCACATTGAACACATTTTATAAGTGGTCAGAAACTTGTAAATAACTCATGAAAGAATAAAGTTACGTTAAAACCAAGCACACCATTTTTCTTGTGAAATTCCCAATAAGTTTGATGTGTCACATGACCCTCTTCCTATTGAAAAAACAAAAGTTTTATTCAAAATGGCTGACTTCAAAATGGCCGCCATGGTCACCACCCATCTTGAAAAGTTTCCCCCCTCACATATACTAATGTGCCACAAACAGGAAGTTAATATCACCAACCATTCCCATTTTATTAAGGTGTATCCATATAAATGGCCCACCCTGTACATTGGACAACAAATGAGAACACACGTCAGAGATAAGGCCTTTTTGACCCTATGACCGCAGAATGCCTATCAATGGGTGGTCAGGGAATGTGGTGATATTGACGCCAAACGGAGCCTGTACAGCATGTCACAGCTTCAGGTATCTAAAAACAGCAGTACGAGGGAGTTCCCATTTTCTCTGTAGTTCATAAAATGACACCAGCACATTTCCACTGTATATGTCTGCCATATTAAGAAGGCCCCTGCATTCCCAAAATTGTGGAAACATTGGGTTATGTAAAAGAGGCAAATCGGAACTGATATCCGTATAACCATCTATTTTTTAGCTTCCCTCCATACCGTATTGGCCAGAGTCAGAATTGGTATACATCCCTTTCCCAGAACAGCCATAGGTGCTTCCAATGCTATTAATAAATGTTTGAGTTGTAAAACATGAGCAAGATTCCACTACATCCCTTGTTACAGGTGCCATCCAATCTGTTAAATGGTGTAACTGCCCAGCAAGATAGCAATAATACAAATTTGGCAGTTGCATACCAGCATCAACCTTAGGACGCTGTAAAGTGGATAGTTTCAGCCTCTGTCTGTTAGTGGCCCATATAAATTAGATAAATAGAGTATCTAAAGTTTTGAAAAATGGCTTGGGCACTGACACCAGCATATGAGATGTGACATATAGACTTGGAAAACCTATTTAATCCCCTTACAGCCAGAGATCATTACATTTTAGATTTCCAGACCAAATGCAGTATTTTCAGTATGCTTTGGTTAACCTCCCCCCACAGCCTCCATTTTTCTTACCTGAGCCCCATGTCAGTCCAGAGCTGTGCCTGAGAGAAGTGTCCCTCTCTCCTCACAGGACATGGAGGCAGCTATTGGCTCCTGCTGTTGTCACAGTACCCTGCGTGCTTCGTCCAGTCAGACGAACCCCGAGGAGACGTCTGATTGGATGAAGGGCACAGGATACGCGACGTGCTGACATCACCACATGCAGGAACATCCCAGAAGGATGGGCAATACACGTCGACCGGCGGTTTTTCTGATTTACTGGGGCACAACAGTAAACTTAAATGTAAGTGACTACTATTTCAATAAATTTACTATGTGGATTTACGCTATGGGAGCCTGTGTTCCTTCCTGTGAGGTGGAGTTCTGAGGATACAGGGGACATGGAAGATTCTGATGCAGAAGCTTGATATACCTTGGCTAGGTGAAAAAGCCACAGGTGTCATTGACCCCCTATAATAAGGGGTTGATTTCCTCTGGGAAGGAGACATCTTTTTAAGAGGTGGAGGACACACTGGTGGTACTGTTTTACTTATCGTAGAGGGCTCACTGTGGTGACATCAAGTCTGCATGAAGAATTTAAGAGCTACTGTTTGATTTGTTTATGGACATTTACCCTATGGACTTTTTTATCATTTAATTCTCTTGTGTCAGTGCATGAGAGGTAGCGCAGCCTGTTAGCATATTAGTATATATTATACAGAAGGCAACATCTTGGAAACCTTAACATCATCACCTGGCTTTGTAATGGCTGTAGTAAGTGGGCAGAACACAGGAATTCTGGTTGGATATCTTTTCGCTAGTGAGTTATAAGAACCTAGTAAAACTCATCAATAACCCCTCAAAAGTGAAACGTCAATATTAGGTTGAGTTCTCTTCAATTTTCTTACTTATTCCTAAACTCGGCTATTATTATCTGTATAATATCTCTATGCAGATTATATACAAATAAATCAGTGGAAAATGATGAGAGATTAAATAGTACATTCCTTTATTTTTTTCCCATAACTTTAATTGTAACAAACCAGGAGCTACTTTTGGAAGTTCACGGAGAATCAGATCATTTGGCTGTCATAATGAGAGTTTTCTAAAACAGTGTAGCTAATAATAAATTACATTGGAAATGCTTGATGTATTTTGTGTACTACCCCTTATACAGGAATCACATAATTCATCTAACAATGTCTACAGATAGCCAGCACTTTCAAACAGCTATTATATTAAGAAATAAAGCCCCTCGTAAATTAAATATGAATTGGATGTTATGTCTAACAGCAGGATGTGAAATTCTCTAGAGAGTCACTTCAACGTTACCATGTACTTAATTTCCTTTCTTATTCCAATAAAACTAATTTCTGCATTTTATTTCAATACAAGAGGTGAACAGTGTGAAATTGAACACTGTAATATCCTTTCAGAAAGTGCTATAAAGATTTCAGTGTTACAGATTTTTAGTCTATTAATTTCCCGTAAACAGAATGCTGTAATTGGTGTTATCATACTTTATGGGTCCTCAGCAGAGGACCTATTAAGAGAGACTACAAAAAATATACCTTTTGACTACAATCTATGGCTAGAAATATCCTCATATACAGAGTGAAAAAGCATGGTCTGGTCTTCTGGAACACAGGGATTTAAAAAAGGTAAGAGCAATGTTTAGGTACTATGGCATTGTTGCCCTATATCCCTGTGTGGGAAGCAGAGGGTACTGAATGATCCTATTCTGGAGATCCTACCTATTGTTAAAACCTTGCACACCTTCATGTTTCAAAAATTGGACCTGTTCAGCACCTAACGTGTATGTAAACCTAAGGTATATTTTTCAGCATGTTTACTTGACCGTGTAATGTTTTCATGAGAATTTTTTTCTATTTGAGCTATCATGTCAGACTGACAACATTGCTGCAAATTGTGAGGCTTAAGCTTCGTACACACAATGTGATTGTTGTATGACCGCACGTCCAACTTTTACCAAAATCGGCTGTCCATGATTTTGTCTAGCATACCGACGGTAGTCAAATTATCGATCGACAAAGCCAAACGTAGTGACGTGTTGGGAGCGTATAAAGAGGAAGTTCAGGTTAATGTGAATTGTGAATTACAGACACAGGTCTACACGACCGAACACTTCCTGGATTCTGAGCATGCGTGTTTATACTCACAACTTTTGTTTGTCCAACTTCTGCACACACGAGCCGAAAATTGGACGCCTTGTTGGCAGACAAAAGTTTTCTAGTTTGCTCATACAACGTCTGTTAGATGATAATTCAAAATCAGCTGTCGAATGGAGCGTACTAAAGGCCAGATTAATGTATGACAGGCTATCGTACTACAGTTTTTGGCTGATAAATGTACTGTGTGTATGGGCCATTAGTGTTGTCAGCCTGCAACAGGAAAGGCTTTTATTGGTAGGATCTCCAGGTTGGAAACCTTGCAACAGACTCGTAAAATCTAATGCCTAAAAAACTGTAAACAATGAGGCACAATGCCAAGCTTACTGAAACTATATTTTGGGTTTACATGTGCTTTAACTTTTTTTACAGGATTAGTTCATGGTCTAGGTCAAAGCTGTTTGCTCCTTTCTACAGCATATCTAGCTATGCACTTGATCCTCTGAGCAGATTGGTTGTAGGTTTTTGCTTGAGTCTTTTTGCCATAAGCATTTTGTGAATTTCTCAATTTCATAATAAAAAGTGTGCTATCATTCACATTCCAATATGGACGCTATTCAGCTTGGGTTTGCTTTCTTTGTGTGTTTTATTCCTGAGCATGGCAATCTATGATATCAGATTGGCTTATAAAGACCTACCAGGCTTCCTTAACTGCTGAAGATGTTTTCTTCTTTAAATTCCTATGTTGTCAGTCCCAACAAATGACCTGTTTGTGCAAGTGTATTGCGTATGGGTAACTATCCCCCCTAGAAAAAGCATTACATGATTATAGTGGTTTCAGGCAATGCAAACATTCCATGGTTCTGCAATAGAGGATTGACATTTTATACGCATTTTGGAGCCCTACGGTGCACATTTATGATACAAGTGGATCTAGAGTGGCAGAGGAGTGAAAAGAAGGTAAATGTATGCAGTTAGGAATGGCTAAGTTAAATGGAAGCTCACCTTTAGCTATTATACTGTATATTTTGTCTTTCCAAAATAATTGCAGAACCAAGTCCTTTATCAACTTTCCCTTTTAAAGAAAAACTAAACTCTGTTATCCTGCACAGCCAAGGAAGCAGCCATCTTAGCCTCTGTTTGGTCTGCAGTTGTTATGGTGCTGCACATGTGATCAGTTATGACACCAGCCATTTGATAGTTTGGTTGAGATTAAATATGACAGTTATCATTCAAGGCATGCCTTGAATGTAAATCCTTTGGGAAACTGTATTTCCCATTGATGGGTTTAGTTCTGTTTTGAGTTATCTTGCCAACCCAGTACCATGACTGAAACACAAACTTCTTCAAAATTCCACTAATATTGTTAGTTGCAAGTTCAATGGTGAGGCCACTGTCCTTGACCTTGGGTAAATGTAATACTGTTATCTCCTACCTGGACTTAACCTGGCCAAAATAAACATGCAGTTGATTGAGCACATGTGCAAATAAAATATTTCTTTAAATGCATCAGTGGTGCTCAACCTTCTACCACTGTTTCTACTGTTATTTACAAAGCCTGTTAACTTTTTATTGGAGACCTTTGAGACCAAAACTCTCAGGAGACAGCAGAATAGTGAAATTTCCAATAAACATGAACACATTTCTGCAAGCATTTTAATAAAATGCGTTACTGCATTCAATGATATTTCATTTCACACACCATTTAAAAGATATATTTTGATGATTTCCTTTATGAGCTAGATTAACTAAAGTGCAATTTTGGCAAGAACGTGAAGCCAAAGGGTTATAAGTGAATCACACACATAAAAACACTGATATATAATTACGGGACCTTGAGTGTGCATGCAATTTCTTCTGCCACAGTTATTTTATTTTTATTTGGGTGACTACAATGGCCTAATATTTTGTTACCAAAGCCACTAAACTGAAATTCCAGTAATTTACCTTAGATTTAATACAGGCTTCCATTGTTCTAAGGACTACATTTACAATGATCAGAATAGACAATCTTTGGTTCCACATTAGAACACTTTCAAACTTAATATAGTTCTGCAGGTTGTCTCAAAGAACCATTCACCCAGATGTCTCCCAAATGTCTTGGGTTACTAATTTGTTATAAAATGGTCTACTCAATGACCTTGATTTATTACTCTAAAAAGTCAAATTTAATGTGGTGAAGTGAGGTTAAATGAACCTAGGCTTCATTTGCTAATGGTTAACGGAGTTGGAAGTCATTTCAAACACCCAATTGTGACATTTTTCCTGCATGTGATTGGATGTCTAAAGTAAGAAAAGGTTAAAATCATATCACTTTATGTAAATCAAACCCAGTAAATCTAATGACCATAATAAATAAAAATAACATAAAATAAATAGAGTTGAGCGAACCCGTGGATGTTCGGGTTCGGTGGGTTCGGCCGAACTTCAGTATCGAACTTGACCCGAACTTTACCCTGAACCCCATTGAATTCAACGAGGACCCGAACTTTTCGGCACAAAAATGACTGTAAAAGAGTCCTGGAAAGTGCTAGAGGGCTGCAAAATGATTTTAGAATAATAATCTGTCCCTTACAGCAACAACAGGAACCTGACCCTATAGAACTAGGAGATGATTTTAGAACAATAATCTGTCCCTCTAAGCAGTAGACTCTACCTAGTCCAGTCAGATCTTTCTGTAATGCAGGATGAGATCTGCAATCTGTCCCTAAAAGCAGTAGTAGTAGTAATCTCTACCTATCTATCTATCTATCTGCAATCTGTCCCTCACAGCACCAGCAGCATCCTCTCCCTACACTACCCAGAGAGCATGTGACATGCAGCACTGTGACTCCAGCCTCATATAGAGGCTGGGTCACATGATGCACTGGCCAATCACAGCCATGCCATTAGTATGCATGGATGTGATGGCTTCTAGGGAAAACCAGTGAAATGCTTGTTGATTGGCTGCCCTGCAGCTATTCAACATGCGTGATCAAATTATTGAACCCAGAACTCGAACCCAAACTTTTTTTCAAATGTTCAGGTTTGGGTCCGGGTCACGGACACCCCAAAGTTCGGTACAAACCCAAACTTTACAGTTCGGGTTCGCTTAACTCTAAAAATAAACTCCAGCAGACATTAAAATGAACCACCAATAACCCAACTCTCAGCACCACATAGTCGCCTTCCCTTCATTCTCTTTTGCCACAGGAAAAGCAGCTATTTGTAAGCTGTGAGTTGCTAAAGATGTACACTCTACTTTTGATTGGCTAAGTGTTGTCATATCAAATGAGTCATATGAGTCATATGTTTCTACACATGGAAGTACTGGGTATTTTCTTTGCCTTCAACAGTCTTGGAGTGGCTTCATGGCTCCACAACTAGTACTCATTGAACAGCTTCTGATCATGAGGTGCTAGGTCCCCTGGGCCTTTTGGCTAGTGTGCCTTTCCCTTGTCAGGAGTTTTGTTCCCTGGGGGTTAAGGTAATTGTAACCCTAAAAAAATGATCCTGTTCCTTTAAAGCATGGATAACAGCACAGTGCTGTGTAATTTGTCACTTTCTATCATCTAAAATACCTGGCTGATCCTGCTTGGTGCTGCCCTACCCTTTGTAAACTGACCACATTTATCATGGCTGCTGAGCCCTGACACCATGGTCAGTTTACATGCCTCTGTCATCCTACTGTCTCCCCTCTCCCCCCTCCCTGTCAGCTAGTTTTAGTGCCCCTTCTGCTGCTAAAATAACTGTGTGTGCTTAATAGGTAACACACTAGCACCGCAGCCGCCTTTGGGCCATGGCTGGGTGTCTGGTCTGGTCCTATACCTTTAAGGAGGGTTGGGCTCCTCCAGTCACCTGTCCTTCATCTATCCATTAAATTGTATGTGCTTCCACTGTGAAGCCTCTTATACAGAGTTAGGTCTGCAGTACACAGGGAGCCTTGTCGGGGCCTGCAGCTTACGCATACACTTGCAACTGTGTGTAACCAATCCCCTGCCTTTTAAACGTTACTGTTAGACAGGTGAATTCGGTTGGTGGCAGACTGGTCAGTAAGTTGAGCTTGGATTTCTCTGTTTTTTGTCTGCTTAATATATTCCCCTATGTTCAAAGAACTTATGTGCCCCAGTGTATGTTTTAAATTAAAAATATTTAGCTGTATACCTTATGTCAGAGCACCTCTCAGCGCTCACGTGACCACCCGTCCCTCTCCTCCTCTCCTCCCCTCCACCTGGCTGACATCAGCGGAGAATTCTCAGCCCCTCCCACTGTAGTTATCAGATTGGGAGGAGAGAGCATTTACATGAGCGCTGAGTGGCGCTATGAAATGAGGTATACAGCTACATGTTTTTTATATAGAACATACACTAGGGCACATAACTTTGTGGAACATAGAAGGAACTGTTAAGTACACAAAGTGGCTTTACAACGACTTTAAGTGAAGGGTACTTCCTCTTAGGGAGAGAACCATATGACACACCCAAAGGGCACTTTTTTTGTGTGTGTTCAAATCCACTTTTTTGGTTCACTTTTGTGCTTTTCTTTTGTGCACTTCCCCATGGGCTTGAAAAAAAAAAGAATAAAAAGCTGAATGGAGTGGTAAGGTTATCAATTCTTAGTACTATAGGTAATTACAAAGGTTTTGGGGAGGTTACAGTTTAGCTTTAAAATAAAAAAAAAGTGGATAACAAGATAACCTGGGACAGTACAGAGATGCTGCCTGCTATTATGTCACCCTTTTGGGCACTGGCCTTTTATGTCTAATGCCAAATCCAAGTCTTTATTGTAAGTCAAGGTCCTTTGCTAATGGTGGGAAATTTATATTGGTAGCACTGCCTTAAAAGAGTCAGCAGCTTTTCTATACAGTGGACCAGCGCTAACATTCATGCCTCTGTTGACACTGGCCAGCGAAATTAAGATTGCTCACTGATCACATTCATGTCCTAGAAGTTAGCCAGCAAGAAAAAAGTCTGCATTTAAAGCGGTGGTAAACCGCTGAAAAAAAAACCCCCTGCAAGACAATGGCATACTATCATATTATGAAATACTCACCTTAGAACAAAGCCCTTCCAGCAGTGCCCGGTCACCACTGAGAGGGCTACATCTTCTTCCGTCCTATCCCTGGGATCACAGGCTCCGTCGCTGTGAGTAGCCGGAGCTGCGAAGACATGCGGGACCCCTTGGCTCCAGCAAGAAGCTCTGAAGATCCGGCATGGTATGCCGGACCTTCAAAGCGCATGCACCGTTGACGTCAGTGGCTGCATGCAGGGTGAATATCTCCTAAACTGTACAGGTTTAGGAGATATTCATTTTACCTACAGCTAAGCCTTATTATCGGCTTACCTGTAGGTAAAAATAGCAAAGCTGGGTTTAAAACTGCTTAAAAGGAGAGCAAACCTTGTAAATTTCAGTCCATATACTGTATCTTTAGGCTCTAAATACCCAAATCTTTCATTCTGGGTCAGGTCCTTGGGAATCAGCTAACAAATCTTTATCCAGGTACTGCTGGAGATGAAGAGACCTTTTTTTAAAATTTGCTCTGATTATTAACTGGGCACTCTCAACCTTACGCAAAGAAGCAAAAAACAATGTTATAGTGGGGTTGATTTACTAAAACTGGAGAGTGCAAAATTGGATGCAGCTCTCCAAAGAAACCAATCAGCTTCCAGTTTTTTTGACAACGCTTAATTGAACAAGCTGAGTTTGGAAGCTGATTGGCTACCATGCAAAGCTGCACCAGACTTTGCACTCTCCAGCTTTAGTAAATCAGCCCCAATATCTTGAAATCTGGAAATCCTGGGTTACTGCACTTTGTATATTATCGTTGCTCTTTGCTCTATCATTTTCAAAATTGCTGTATGATATTTTCTAGGGTTGAATTCATTTTGGATAGGATGCACCTTATAAATAATTACCACACTTACTATCATAAGCTTGAAAAACCAGTACAAGCAAAGTACTAAATGCAAAGAACTGTATCTATAATAACCAATCAGAACTGACCTGCATCAAGTGAAGTGAAGTGCATTCTGATTGGTTGCTATCAGCACAAAGCTTTTACTATACTTAGTATGTAGCTTTTTTTGCACTGTATAGTGATTAAGGTAGAGTATTGGTGTAGCAAGTTTGTAGGTGACAGGAACATTTTTTATTATTTTTAACTTGTTATTGGTATGATGTATCAGTATTAATTTAAACCCCTCTTACTAGCTATTGATACAATTTCTTAGCCTACCAGCCTACTTCAAATTATTATTGCGCAGTAATCATGGCAAATTGCTTCTTAAACACCAATTTTCATTAATGTTACTCTCCTGTCCTTGTTACAATTCATTTGCAGTCTCTTTTGTATCCACAGAATGTATCCACTTCCTCTGAAGTATGCTTTTTTTATAAATAGGCCTATTCAGGATGTGTCCGGCAGAATCAGGTTTCCTAAATTGTAAGTAATATCTTGCTCTAATTTCCTCTCGTAGCTTCCTCAATGCGTGTTTTAAGTGGTGGCTGCACTTTAACGTTGACCTGTGCAGCCTTAAATATTTTCCTCAACTGCATTACCCTGCGATTGATTCTAAATGACTAGCTGGGAGCCGATGTAACAAATGGTAGTAATTGCAGATTCATTAAATGTTTTGTGGTAGCCAAGAAAACTAAACATTAGGAAGCAATCGAAGTTAATGATGGCTCAGACCACTGCATATTTCAGAGGAGAATCAATTCCAGAGCGAAAGACTGCATTTCCTTTCTGCAGCATGCTTATGTGGGGAAATGCTTATTTGGTAAGGTGCAAAACAAAGCAAACCATAGAAACCAATCAGATAGAATATTTTGCTGATGTTGAGTAAACTGAAATTTGATTTATTCTGTTGGATTGCTGCACTCTGTAGCATCATAATTGTTCTTTGTACTGACTTATTAAAGGTGTTCTCCTGTCAAAGTTGAAAGCTGCAGTTATGAAACTCCCAACGCACACGTTCCTGCTTTTTCAGATGGCTTAATTGTAGTGCGGGTGCTGAAGTGACCAACGGCTGGAACCGCATGTCATCAGAGCAGGCACTGTCACCAGCACACCAGGATCTTCAAATGAATCCAATCTTTAATAAATGATCACATCATTACAGCAAAGAGCGACGTTTCGGAGCCGCGCAGGACCACTTCATCAGGCATGTGACCTGATGAAGGGGTCCTGCGCGGCTCCGAAACGCTGCTCTTTGCTGTAACGATGTGATCATTTATTAAAGATTGGACTCATTTGAAGATCCTGGTGTGCTGGTGACACTACCTGCTCTGCAAAATTGAAAGCTGAATCCTAAAATTCCTATAGAGAGCACAGCCTATGTGTTTAGTACTTCAGTTTTGTTCATCTAGGTATATTTTATTTATTTTTATTTATTTCAGATACTTATATAGCGCTGTCAATTTACACAGAGCTTTACATATACATTGTACATTCACATCCGTCCCTGCCCTCAAGGAGCTTACAATCTAAGGTCCCTAACTCACATTCATACATATACTAGGGGCAATTTAGACAGGATTCAATTTACCTAACAGCATGTCTTTGGAGTGTGGGAGGAAATCAGAGCACCCGGAGGAAACCCACGCAGGCACAGGGAGAACATGTAAACTCCAGGCAGGTAGTGTTGTGGTTGGAATTTGAACCAGCAACCCTTTTGCTGCCAGGCGAAAGTGCTATCCACGACACCACTGTGCCACCCTAGCTATAGTATTGTAGTGTATCAGTCCATCCCACTCCCTTTTTTGGTATTTGTGTAATCTTAGAACCCCTTCTTATGAAGCAGAAGAGGAATTTATTGGAACAATATTCCAGCTGAGGTGGTGAATCAATCAACAATAAGTGACTGTAAAGAAGAACTTCATCCCTCTGTATATTTTTTATTCCCCACTAACCTTCTTTGCTGGGGTATCCTGAATAAACATACTCATACCCAGCACATCCAGAGTTGGTCTACTGCAATCCACCTCTGCTGTCACTCACACCGGGTCCCGCTGCACCATCTTCTTCTTTTATATCATTCAGAGTCAGCTGTATTTTCCAGGTTTCTGCAACCATCCCTTGATGACATGCCTTCAAGTTCACCCTCCAGCCACTGTATGCTAGCAAAGCCTGTAAGACTGGAAAGTGAGAGGAGAGAGCCGCTGCAGGTGGGCACAGCTCTAGATGGAGTGAGGACTCACTCACTAAGTATAAGGGGGGGTGAGGAAGGACACTGCTGCCTAAACATTTTTTACCTTATGCAAGGAATTCCCTGAAGAAGTCTCATGGGCATGACGTAACGCATAGGGCATGAGCGGAGGCATACCAGAAGTGATGCCAGTGGTATTACGAGTTCGGGCACTCGTGAATTACATGCACTGTTGCTTGTTGTAAATTTGAGTAAAAAGCTGTTTTTAAGTCAAATAAATCTTTAAACGGTAATATACTATGGGGAGTCTCTTTCATATAGGCATCTAGCCATGGATGATACTGAGATGGAGCACCCAGGATTACCATAGAGGAGACTATACTTTCCATTAGCTGGAGAGGACCAGCAGAGGACCCCTAGAGGGCGAGCGGAGGTTAACGGACCACCAGATTAAGCAAACAACCATATGGTGAGAGGCTAGAGAGCACAGAGGTGTCACAACAATGGAAAGAGAAGACACTACTTACTATCTACCTAGATGAATGGTGAAGGGACACACCATTGTTTTAATGGATTGTAGCCGACTTCACGTTTTGATCAGTCACAATTTTACTTATGGACGAATCATGTATAGTTTAAAATTTGCTTATCATTTTATGCTGTTCTCACACCAGTCACTGGAAATTGGTTATGTGATTATATGAATTTTTAAGGTTTTACATATTTATTTGTAGATTTGCACATTATTTGATCACTTGTTTGTACTTTCATATATTAGAACCAAATATTTTGTTTCACACAATAATTATTATTTGATCATTCTAGCAGAGCAGCACCTACATTTTATACAAGTAAAATGCAAGGAATGCATTCAAGTGGATGTAAAGTCAGAAGGTTTTTTTTTTTATCTTAATACATTCTATGCATTAGGATAAAAAAGTCTGTGTGCAGCAGCCCCCCTAATACTTACCTGAGCCCCATCTCTCTCCAGCGATGTCCACGAATGCCTCAGCCATCCAGAATTCTTCTCCTGATTGGCTGAGACACAGCAGCGGTGCCATTGGCTCCAATCAAAGTCAGTTAGCCAATCAGGAGAAAGAGAGACAAGGGCCGAATGGTGTCTCCGTGTCTGAATGGACACAGGGAGCTGTGACTTAGTTCAGGTGCCCCATAGCAAGCTGCTTGCTGTGGGGGCACTTGACAGAAGAGAGGGGCCAGGAGAGCTGAAGAGGGACCCGAGAAGAGGAGGATCTAGGCTGCCCTGTGCAAATCCACTTCACAGAAGAGGTAAGTATAACATGATTGTTATTTTTGGAGAAAAAAAATCAGACTTTATAATCACTTTAACCACCTCAGGACCGCCCACCGTCAAATGACGGCGGAGCGGTCCTGCTCTCCCAGCGGGTGGACGTCATATGACGTCCTCCCTTGAAACTAACCTCGGTTACCGTGGCGACGACACAGAGTCGGTTAGTCCTCTTCTTAAGACCTAC
>BLSH010342379.1:760728-782042 GCA_018402905.1 Glandirana rugosa
ACAAGACGTTTGTAGACATTTCAGACACACAGTGAAATTTATATTGGCCCTGATTGACTTGTAGACAAGACTTTTGTAGACCTTACACACACACTTTGATGTCGTATCTCTTCTTGTCCATATACCATATACCTGTTCTTCTCTATGCTGTAGTTTCACACACACATTCCAGATGTTTTCAGAACAGATGTTCAGTTAGTCCCGGTTATATTTAAAGTGACACACAGACTTTACAGATGTTTGCAGAACAGATGTTCAGTTAGTCCCGGTTATATTTATAGTGACACACAGACTTTACAGATGTTTGCAGAACAGATGTTCAGTTAGTCCCGGTTATATTTAAAGTGACACACAGTCAAAGTGAGAGAAGATGATTTTAGAACAGTTATATGGCTTCTACCGTTAATTAATACTTTTCAGACCCAGTTTGAAGATGATCCACATTCACCTCCATTTTTGCTTTTTTAATGTTTTTATTTTTTTTTAAATATTTAAAGTTATTTCCCTGTCCCCATTTCTTTGTAGGGCACTTGTCCCATCCATACCCCCATTTTCCTTCCTTTTGCAGACCTCTAGGACCTTCCTGGACTTTTTTACAGCAATTTTCAGAATTTTCATTAAAATTATCAGAACCCCGAACCCGGACTTTTTTTTGAAAAGTTCGGGTTCGGGTCCGGGTCCCGGACACCCCAAAGTTCGGTACGGACCCGAACTTTACAGTCTGGGTTCGCTCAACTCTACTCATAAACCCCGCTAAACGGTCGTTTATCGGCGTCTGCCATTTTTTGTAGTCAATGGAAGCTAATGAGGTTAATGCGCATAAACACTATTACAAAACGATGATAGAAGCTAGTTTTAAAAGCAGCATTTTTCTGCCAGAAATCCAAAGTCCAAAATGACTATATAGAGCGTCCAGTGTGCATGGAGCCTAGTTGAACAAGCTGAAGTTAGAAGCTGATTGGCTAGCAAACACAGCTGCACCAGATTTTGCACTCTCCATTTTTGTAAATCAACCCTTTGGGGTTGATTTACTAAAGGCAAATTGACTGTGCACTTTGCAAAGCACAGTTGCTCCAGAGCTTAGTAAATGAGCAGAAACTCTTCTGACTTCCATCATCCAATCATATGCAAGTAAAAATGCTGTTTTCTTTTTTATTTTCTGTGCACGTAATTGGGTATCCTTTTTTGAGTGAAGCTTTACTCATTCACTACATTCTGGGGAAAATTAACTTGCAAAGTGCACAATCTGTTTGCCTTTAGTAAATCAACCCGTTTATGTCTTTGGGTAACCACGAATTCTGGGTATGGAAGAGCTAAGCAAAGGTTGAGATAAAGTGAATGTGAACTGTGGAAAACACAATGCCAGATGTGTCATTGGAAGACCTCAATCGGGTTGATTTACTAAAAGCAAATAGTCTGCTCATTTTGCAAGGGAATTTTCCCCAGAACATAGTGAATTTGTAAAGAATACCCAGGCATGTGTAAGCTGGGAAAAACACAGTATTTTTGCTCACACATAATTATATGATGGAAGTCAACAGAGCTTCAGAAAATTCACTAAGCTCTGGGAAAGATTTTTTTTGCAAAGTGCAATATTTCCCTCACAAAGTGAACAGTCTACTTGTTTTTGGTAAATCAACCCTAATATGTCTGAATCCTGTGAAAGGTCATGGGAGATACAGGGGAAGTGGATTTACTAAAACTAGAGCAGACAGAATCTGGTGCAACTGTGCATACTAACCAATCAGCTTCTATGGTCAGCTAGTTAATTTAAAAAAAAATGCACAGTTGCATCAGATTCGGTGTGCTCCAGATGTCAGTAAAGTGGAGTGGATGGCAGTGATGGTAATGATGCACACTCCACTCCTGCTCCTGAGGAAGTTGATTCAGATGAAATGTGCCAAGTGGGAGGAATTTTCTGACATCATCTGATTTACTTGGAAGACACCAACTGCTAAAAATTCATATTCCATAATTTTGCTTTACGTGGTTATACCAGGATAATGCCTGTGGCTGCAGTACAGTACTGTTTTATTAAGTAGGTGTCCGGTTTTAATGTAAAAGCCACCCTAGTAGCTAATTAACCCCTGGATGGCTTTTACAGGTGGCGGCAGGGGTCATCCCCCCTTCTGTTCCTAGCTGGTGCCTTTCTAGGCTCTACCGTCTCGGCAGCGAGCCTGGAATGAAATCTGGCTTACGAAAGAGATTGTCGAGGACCAGAAGGTCCCTGATAATCTCTATGGTATAGGAAACCAGAAACAACAAGCATTTTCATCACTTCTGATTTCCCAGATGTAAGCAGCGCCACTTTAAAGCTCCACTACCCCCTGTGCTTCCACGCAAAGACAAACGCACGCGTTGGTCTTGCACGCATATGTAAACGGCAATCGCACCAAATATGTGAGGTATTGCTGCAAACACCTCCTTTGTAACTCTAAACTGGTAACTTGTAAAGGCCCTGCAGGGATTCTGACAATAATGTTGGAATCTGCCCAGATGCCTGGACTGGCAACTGGCTCAGCCTCTCAGCATACCGCTGAGAGCCTGAGCCAGCCGCTCTGACCCCCTCCCAGCCCAGCACTCCAGTGAGCACTGGAGGGGCAGAGCAGAGAACCGCTGATTGACAGTGAATGCTGCAGGCATCTAGGTCAGTATGTATGTTTGTTTTTTGTAAACCCACACTTCTCTTTTAATACCTCTGAGATGGAATACCATTGCGGTATGTTGGAGAGCAATAAGAACTATGAGGGGAGCATTGTGGACTATCATTAACCCCTTCATGATGATGAGTAACACAAAATATAATGCCTGAACACAATTTTGCAACTTTGACATTTGTTAAGCTGGGTACACACTAGCAAAATTTTGTTCTAAGAACATTTATTCATTTTTTGAATCATCAGTGGAGTTAAATCATCCTTATTTTTCAACCGCAGAGTGAGGAGAAAATTTGAAGGAGCAGGATGAAAATTATTTTTCGAATATACAGATTTCTAACGGTTATGTGGTTGTTGCCTATAAATTCTATAAATTCCAAAATTGAATGTTAAAAGCAAATGAAATCTTGAACTACTATGAAATGAAATTTGAATGGACTGAGAATTTTTGTACAATCTTTCATTCAAAATTCTAATAGTGTATACCCAGCCTTAGTAAAACTGTACCCAGATGAATTGTACCTTGTTTTTTTTTTCAGGTCAAATTGGGCTTTCAAATGGTGCTAAATGATAATGGATATCTCCTGATTATTATTTACATTTAGCTGTATATTTCTCAATTACAGCGATACCACATATGTGTATTTTTTTTGTTGATTGTATCTATTGTGATGCCCAGAAATAATAGTGCACATTTTCCTTTTTTATCCTACCTAAAACACACTGACGTTAACTGACACTGATAATAAATTAAAACATTTTTTTTGTAATCCTACCTAAAGTACACTGATCCTGACCTTTGACTCTGACCATGACCTTTTACTCTAACCTTGACTCTGTCCTAGATCAAACCCTGATCTAGCTATTTTATCTTTTGTATATATTTTTTTTATTTTGCACGCACTTCTCTTTCTGTGCAGTGTGCTCTCAGCAAAAACCCAGCGGCACATAAATGTGGCCTCCCAGATAAAGACCCATTTTCATGAGGCCTCATGCAAATGTCTGGCAGGAAGAGGTTAAGGTATAACTAAAGGCAACATTGTTTTGTATTGTGGATAAAGTAAGGAAGGAATATAACCCCTTTCAATTTTTTTTCTTCCATCTATGGAGATTTCGCATTACTTCCTGTCCCATAGCCAAAGCAGGAGTTGGTAAGAAATCCCTCCAAAGTGAGGAAATCCCTGGTTGTCATTAGGTTCACAAGAATTAGTGTCCCTATTGAAAATTTCCCCCTATTCCTGTTGTGGTGACAACCCAAAATTTGGGATTTTCTTTCACTCTCAGTAATAAAGGTAAACAGCACAAGCAGAGAGGTTCAATCTCCCTTATGTTGGTGCAGGCAGCAATAAAAAACTGACGGGTGTTCTAATCCCTCTTTTGCATACAGGCAGTACTGGAGACTGGTGACTGGTTCTCTGTCCTCTGCTTGCCCTTTTTGGGCACCATTCCTGAGTTTAGGTCAAGTCCAGCAGAAGGCCACAAATAATTCAGGAGTTAGCTAAGAATGTCCAGTAATAGAAATTTGGAATACGAAGTCTCTTTTTTCACTGTGGCTTAATATATCACAGTAACCCAGAAAAAATAAGTAGAACTATTTGACACAATCGTGTTACAGTGTAGGGGGTTCTGTACCATAATCTATGAAAAGTAAAATACTTGCAAACTTTCACACTTTTTAAAACATGTCTAACATCTTCCGCTCGTGTTAAAGTACAGCAAACACCTCCCTTGCAGGGGAAACGGCACTCGGATTACCACATTGAGAAAACCTCCCGGCGGTATTTACAGCTATATGACACAACACCTAGTGACATGACAGGGTGTATTGTACATTGTAAGTGCGCCATTGTCTGCTCCGAGGAGAGATGTGCCTCACTTGTGCTGCTATTCACATGTACACAACAAGCTCTTATCCTGGAAATGAACTGTTTGGAGCCAAGCTGTCCGGGGTATTCTACATCCCCCGCTGGACTTCTGGGAACTGTTTCCTGCACATATCACACAGGACTGTGCGAAAGCAGCTTTGGGAGAGTATTTACAGGTTATTGTCTATACAGTGTATTAGTGGTGACTATGTTTACCATGTGTTTGATGAATGAACCTTACATCATTCACAGAAGTGAAGTTCCATATATTTAAAGGGAAGCTTTTGAGATAGAAAAATGGGCGCAACCATTGCTAAATAGTTTTTAAGAAGAATTCCAGGTATGGCATTTTTTTACATTATTAGATTGGCCCAGCCTGGTCCAATTTAACTATGCATGTATCAGACCTATCAGATGCCTCCAGATCAGTGTTTCTCAAACTTTTTTACCTTGCAGTGCACCAAAAAGTTCTAAAAATTTTCACGGTACACCTAAAAAGATTTAAAAATGTTTGTGGTGAAGAACTTTTACATATAAATTTAATTTTTAATTGTTAATTTGACATTTAATGTGAAGGATGTGCCTGCTTTCGAGAGCAAATCAGATTTGAAACGAGGCTTCAATGTTGACAAACAAGTGCGCATTTCATTGGCGATTTTAAGAAGTCTCTCTCTTTCAATTTGATTTCAGTCAATGCTGAAACTCACAAAACCATGAAGACACAAGTGGCAGAATTACAACTAATAATAAGTTGGAATGAATGGGAAAGGGGGGAAAACCAGTTTCAAGCCCCCCCCCCCCCCCACCACCCTTTCTCATGGGATTTGATGCAGCGGCAGTTTCTAACTCCTCCAAAGTCAATTTAGTGGGAATAGCTAGGAGGGTTTTCATTGGACAGATTAGCAGAGGTTAGGGAAAATTCCAGAATGTAGGGAAAAGAAGAGGAAGGATTGGATAGATTAGGTCATGTTTTAGTGGAAGGTTCTGGAACTTGTGGGACCCCTATAAAAGGGGGGGATAAAAAATAATTTTTGCCAGTCACCTCAAGAATTTCAAGAGGACAGCTCCCCCTCCCCCCCCACCTTGTCGCAGCTTCTTATATGGTGGGACCTTCTATATGAAGGGGGTAAAAATTGTCTTAAATTTTATAAAAAAAATAATATATAATCCAGCCCGAGCCCTAGTTATTTGGACATTTGAGAATATCAAAAGAATAAATAATATGGAAGTTAATAAATTAATGTTATAATTGTTTTAATAAACCAATAAATAAAGCTGTGGCCATTATTTATCCATTAATTTTGCCTGTGTGCTTTTATTTTAGTATTAGTGGTTAAGCATGCTGCATTCTATTCCATGGAAAGGTCTCTATTATTATATTATAATTAGAGTAATCATGTTCTCCCGAGATCTCACACAAGTCTCACGTTACCAAAGGAACCAATGAATGACAGACTGACAGAGATTGCGTTTTTATATATGTTACTTTTTATACTTTTGCGACATTGATTTACCATTTAATTTTTCGATATGTTCAAGGTTTCAAAATGCTAGCAATTTTAAATATATTTCAAAACTCCCACGGCACAGCTGCACATCTCACACGGCACACCTGCAAATCACTGTAGTAAAAAAATCACTGCAGTAAACACCACTACGCTGCCCTGCTGCATCCTGAACAGAGGAGGTCACCTGCTTTCCACAGGTGCCACTCAAAGGATGCTTTGCATTTTCTCAGTGAATGCAAAGCATTCTCTGATTTCATGAGATGGAGAGTGTGACCTCACTGCCCCACCTCTCCACCTTATCCAATCAAAGAATGCGTTTTAATCACAGAGAAAATGCAAAGCATACTCTAAATGGTACCTGTGCTGAGTGGCTAGCCTTCTGTGTTCAGCTTTTAGAGGGATCCCACAGGTATGGGATATGCATAGTTACATTGGTTCAAGCTGGACAGATGTAACCATGTAAAAAATGACATACCTGGAATATTTTTTAACCACCTGTCTACCAAGGTATGTTTATGAATGGCACGATAGACAAATGGTTAAATCAAGCTCACAGCTTGGTACCAGCTTTAGGAGCCAGCGAAGGGCCACCTATTATGGCTCCATTTTATAAGACGCTTAATGTGTGCCAAACCAACCCCCCCCCCCCCCCACGCCTCCAACGCAAAGGACATCTAGGTCGGTTCCAAGGCTCCACCAATTCCAAGAGCCAAGAGCCCAGGATTACAGGAAACTGCTCCCAGTGAAAACAGAAGGAACTCAGAGATAATCTGTACCCCCATTGTCTCCATAAAGAGCTCCTGTCACCAGCCCATGCTATCACATAGGGAGCTTGTTAGCCTTCTTAAGAACTTGTAATAGCAATAAAGTTAAAAAAAGTATAAAAAATATTTATATTAAATAAATAGAAATCATTAAACAAAAAATTAGTCACCCCTGTAAACACCTCATATAAAAAGTGCAATGTAGTGTGAGCACATGGATGTAAACATCAATTGCGCCACATATGAGGTATGGTCACAAACGTTGGAGTGAGAAAAAATATTCTAGAGCCATTGTTCATGGTTAAAATGGTTGTAAAGGCAGAAGGTTTTTTATCTTAAGGCGTTCTATACATTAAGATAAAAAGCCTTCTGCGTGCAGTATCCCCCCTCAGTCCCCCTAATATGTAAACTGACCACGGTGTCAGGGTTCAGCAGCCACGATAAACTGCGGTCAGTTTACAAAGGAGAGGGCAGAAACTGGCAGGATCAGCCAGGTATTTCAGGTGTTACAGGGGGCCAAATTACACAGCACAAGCACTGTGCTGCTATTCATGCTTTAGAGGAACAGGATCCTTCTTTTATTTTTTTTTTTACGGTAACAAACGCTTTCAGCTCCCAAGAATTAACAAAGACATTACATTTCTGGCAGGATCAACAGGTATTTTCTGTACCTGCTGAAAATGTTCTTAGCCTTCAAAGTGAAAACATATGTGCCCACCACAACTAAGGTCTGGTAAGCTGTAATATCTTCAACTTTTGCTTTGGGTTTAGATATGTTTCAATAGAAATGTCATAAAGAGAAAAAATATCCCTCCCGGGTTAATGTCTAGTTTTTCTATAACATGATTTACAGTGTTTTATTGTTTGTTCTTTAAAAAATGGAATTGCTTCATAGTCCAGATGTCCCATGTTACACAACAAAGAACAAGAGTATTAGACGTGCTACGATTGCTTAGTAGCAAGAAGTAAAGGCAGTGCAAGACCGGAGATAGGAAATAAATAATTAAACATATCAATGAATACAAGATTATTTTCCATCAAATATGCATACACATTTCATTAAGTTAAGTGATGCATTAAATTTCATTTAATTTATTACAGTCTATTGAGTCGACTCCACCTACAAATATTACAACCCAGCCCCCATTCCGAATCATTTCATTCAAAAGCTATGTCGGTGAGGTTGTTTACCATAGACCCCCGCTGAGTGTTTTTTTAGAAGATTTAAATAGCCAAGCTCCAACATTACAGCTATTTCAGTTTTCACAAAAGAGATGCAAAACAAATAAGAATTGCAGGAAGCAGTTTGTTCTTTATAAGTAGTTTCCTTTGCTGCAGTGCTCAGACATTGACTGTTCATGGGATGGTGATCGTGCTGTTGAGCATTAAGCATCCTGAAATCAGCAGAGGATGCAGCCTTGTACTTGTAGTTATTGTATACTGTATGTGCTACGTTATTTGTTGGGTATTGTGATCTATGGATCTGCGTTCATGGGCAGCACTAAACCACAGCTCAAATTTTTGCAGATTCATTGAAAATGCAGCAAAGGCTTTCAAAGTATTGTTTGCTTTTAACACTTGATTCATTTATTTTATTTATTTATTTCAGGTACTTATATAGCGCTGTCAATTTACGCAGCACTTTACAGATACATTATACATTCACATCAGTGAGCTTACAATCTAAGGTCCCTAACTCACATTCATACAAACACATACTAGGGCCACTTTAAACAGGATCCAATTAACCTACCAGCATGTCTTTGGAGTGTAGGAGGAAACCGGAGCCCCTGGAGGAAACCCACACAGGCACAGGGAGAACATGCAAACTCCAGGCTAGTAGTGTCGTGGTTGGGATTTGAACCAGGGACCCTTTTGCTGCTAGGTGAAAGTGCTATCCACTACACCAGTGTGCCGCCCAATTGGAATAAATGGACTTTACCAAAGGAAAACCAAGCAAACTGTTAAAAAATTGTTAGTTTGAGAAAAAATTTCCATCCTGCTCCTTCTAATTTTTCTCATCACTGTGGTAAAAAATGAATGCAGATTTGACCCTCCTAGAAAATGTAATGAATGGCCTTAAATCAAAAAATTTCCAATGAAGTTCTATTATTGTATACCCAGCTTTAGGTGGGGTTCACACTGGTTTCTCCGCATCCAATTCGCATGACAGAAGACTGTAACCGGCTATCAATGGAGCTGGTTCACACAGGTCCAGGGCGGTCGCTGTCTGGATTGCAGAAGGGTCCTGTGCATCTTTGGCTCAATTTCAGGTGAGAATTCAGGCAAAAACTTGGTCCTGATTCGCACGTGAATCGGTGTACAGGAACGCACCGGACCCTTGCTGGGACCAAGCAAGACCATTGTAAGGGTGAGGGGAGGGCACTATTGGCTGAATCACGTTCACACCAGAACGATTTGAAATGCATTTCCCGAAAACCCTTCAATGCTCAGCATAAACATTCTCAGTCTGTCCAATGGTGCCCATTTACACCCAAGCATAGTGTCACTTGAAGCTTGAAAAAGTACATGGACTTCTTTGGGACAGAGTTATGCATTTTTTAATCCTATAGACTTTGCGGAGCACGCCTGAAAAAACGTATGTAACTTATGTATTTCATACAATTTCTTGCCTCTCCTCCTTCTAGTAACTAGTTTTTCATTGGCTAAAACAGAAATGTTCAAGTCTAAAAAAGCCTGAAAGTGCCTGAAAAATGCATGTAAAAATGTGAATGGGCTCTTAATGTGTAGTTCATTGTCTACAATATGAATAATAAGTATGGTGTTGGAGACAATCTTTATTTTCTGATATAAGCCTGAGAATTCCTGGAGCATTATACTGTTATAATATATATAAATATTATATATATATATATATATACAGTGCCTTAAAAAAGTATTCATACCCCTTGACATTTTCCACATTTTGTCATGTTACAACCAATATCGTAAATGTATTTTATTGGGATTTTATGTGATAGACCAACGCAAAGTGGCACATAATTGTGAAGTGGAAGGAAAATGATAAATGGTTTTCAATTTTTTTACAAATAAATATCTGAAAAGTGTGGCATGCATTTGTATTCAGTCCCCTTTACTCTGATATCCCTAACTAAAATCTAGTGGAACCAATTGCCTTCAGAAGCCACCTAATAGTAAATAGAGTCCACCTGTGTGTAATTTAATCTCAGTGTAAATACAGCTGTTCTGTGAAGCCCTCAGAGGTTTGTTAGAGAACCTTTGTGAACAAACAGCATCATGAAGGTCAAGGAACACACAAGGCAGGTCAGGGATAAAGTTGTGGAGAAGTTTAAAGCAGGGTTAGATTATGAAAAAATATCCCAAGCTTTGAACATCTCACGGAACACTGTTCAATCCATCATCTGAAAATGGAAAGAATATGGCACAACTGCAAACCTACCAAGACTTGGCCGTCCACCTAAACTGACAGACCGGGCAAGGAGAGCACTAATCAGAGAAGCAGCTAAGAGGCCCATGGTAACTCTGGAGGAGCTGCAGGGATCCACTGCTTAGGTGGGAAAATCTGTCCACAGGACAACTATCAGTCGTGCACTCCACAAATCTGACCTTTATGGAAGAGTGGCAAGAAGAAAGCCATTGTTGAAAGAAAGCCATAAAAAGTCCCATTTGCTGTTTGTGAGAAGCCATGTGGGGGACACAGAAAACATGGAGAAGAAGGTGCTCTGGTCAGATGAGACCAAAATTTGACTTTTTGGCCTAAAAGCAAAATGCTGTGTGTGACTGAAAACTAACATTGCACATCACCCTGAACACACCATCCCCACCATGAAGCATAGTGGTGGCCGCATCATGTTGTGGGGATGCTTTTCTTCAGCAGGGACAGGTTAAGCTGGTCACAGTTGATGGGAAGATGGATGGAGCCAAATACAGGGCAATCTTAGAAAAAAAACCTGTTAAAGTCTGCAAAAGACTTGAGAATGGGGCGGAGGTTCACCTTCCAGCAGGACAATGACCCTAAACATACAGCCAGAGCTACAATGGAATGGTTTAGATCAAAGCATATTCATGTGTTAGAATGGCCCAGTCAAAGTCCAGACCTAAAGACAATTGAAAATCTGTGGCAAGACTTGAAAATTGCTGTTTACATACACTCTCCATCCAATCTGACAGAACTTGAGCTATTTTGCAAAGAAGAATGGGCAAAAATGTCCCTCTCTAGATGTGCAAAGCTGATAGAGATATCCCCAAAAAAGACTTTCAGCTGTAATTGCAGTGAAAGGTGGGGCTGCAAAGTGTTGACTCAGGGGGTCTGAAATTAATACAAATGCATGCCACACTTTTCACATATTAAGGCTGGGTTCACACTATCCCACAAAAAAAAAGTCCAAATTTGATCCTACTTTGCTGTGCGATTTATGGTCCTACATAGGGTCAAAGTCGGACCGTTTTTCTGTGAACAGGGATCCGACTTTGATCCCGACAATGCCAGGCACCTTGTGCTCTGGGGATCTTGAAGGGGAACTCTACGCCAAATTAAAAAAAAAAAAAAATTGCATGGAGTTCCCCTCCAAGAGCATACCAGGCCCTTTAGTCTGGTATGGGTTTTAAGGGGAACCCCCATGCTCGCTCGTCCCCACCCCCTTTCCTGGCCTGCCGGGCTGAGTGCTCGGATAAGGGTCTGGTATGGATTGTGGGGGGGACCCCATGCCGTTTTTTCGGCATGGGGTTCCCCTTAAAATCCATACCAGACCAAAGGGCCTGGTATGTTCCTGGAGGGGCACCCCTTACCAGTTTTTTTTTTAATTTGGCGTGGAGTTCCCCTTCATAATCCCTAGAGCACAAGTCGCATGCTAAAGTCGGATCAGTGAGGACACTATTCCGACTTTGATCCGACTTCAATGCCTTTCAATGGGCTTAAGTGGGATCAAAGTCGGGCAAAAGTAGTACAGGAACCTTTTTCAAAGTCGGTCCGACTTTTGAAAAACACAAGTCGGACCAGTTAAGACGGCTCTCAAAGGGAATCATTGTTTTTGTGACGTAATGCGACTTGTGCTCCTCGTGTCGGTCCGAGAATTGGACTAGTGTGAACCCAGCCTAATTTGTAAAACATTTTGAAAACCATTTATTATTTTCTTTCCACTTCACAATTATGTGCCACTTTGTGTTGGTTTATCACATAAAATCCTAATAAAATAATGTACATTTTTGGTTGTAACATGACAAAATGTGGAAAATGTCAAGGGGTATGAATACTTTTTCAAGGTATATATGTGTGTGTGTTTATTTTTTTTTTTTATTCTACTCCAACATGCTACAAATCTGAAGTACAATAAAGTCTTTTCTTATCCATCCTGTGAAGTTTCCATTCTATTGTTTTCCTGCGTGGCGATATTAATAGTTCAGCGCTCAGGTCAAATCAGTTCAGCTTTATCAGTGGTGCTGAAATAAATTATTCTCCTTTGCCGAGTGGAATTCGACAACAACCTTTTAAGTAGTTACTTGCTGTCACCGTAAACTCCCAGAAGTGCTGAAATGTAGATGTCACCACCACAGTAGTCATCATTTATCTGAGCGGCTGCAGGAGGGTCTGTGATTCTCCTGAAAGATGTGATGTGCTGTGTCACCCACCTCCCCCTCCTACCTTCTCGGCTTTGTCAGTTCACTTGCTGCAATTTTATTCTCGCTCAACAACTCTGCTCTGAAAATGAAACACCTTCCTGTTCTACGCCACTCTATTTTGACCACAGCTGGAATTAAAAAATCTAACTTAACACTTCAGTGATCTGAGCCTCGAAAGGTCACTCCTGCCTTGGGATGAGCTATGGTGGCCCAAATGTGACGTTATGACATCATCTGCAACTGACAAAGACGACATGGGGGATGAAATAAGACAAGAGGGATATTTTCCTTACTCTAGGAGGAGGAATTAGGACCAATTTTTATTGTGATGCTTCAAAATCACATTTTGCTTCCACTTTGTGTGTGGTTTGAATGCATTTGGCTATCGGTTTGAATGCTGGACCGCTCAAAACATTAAGTATGAATTTTTTAAATGCTAGAAGACTAAAATCTGCAGTCTGTTTTTCACTGGACCAGAGTATACAGAAATTCATAGAGGATAATGGCACCTATACTATATAACTAAAAGTATTGGGATGCCTTTACACGCACATGAACATTAATGGCATCCCAGTCTTAGTCTGTAGGGTCCATTATCGGGTTGGCCCACCCTTTGCAGTTATAACAGCTTCAACTCTTCTGGGATGGCTGTCCACAAGGTTTAGGAGTGTGTCTATTTGACCATTCTTCCAGAAGCACATTTGTGAGGTCAGGCACTGATGTGGATGAGAAGGCCTGGCTCACAGTCTCCGCTCTAATTCATCCCAAAGGTGTTCTATCGGGTTGAGGTCAAGACTGTGCAGGTCAGTCAATCCAAACTCGCTCATCCATGTCTTTATGGACGGCGAACATCAGATTGTGGGCAGTAAATCTATTACCAGATCTCTTGTGTAAACTTAATGTAGTGAACTGTAAACGCTTTAAAACATTGCCTATGGATAGTAAAATCTACGCCAATTGTCGCAGTTGCATATGCATGTGCAATTTTAAAGAGTGACATGTTTGGTATCTATTTATTCGGAGTACCATCATCTTTTATATCTTACCAAACAATTGGGTATTATATTGTGTTTTGTGCATTAAATTCAAAAAAGTTTACTTTTTCCCAAAAAATTGAGTTTGAAAAACCTCTGCCCATGTGACGTAAAAAATTGCAGCACCCACCATTTTATTCTCTGTGGCTTCTGCTTTAAGATATATATATATAATGTGTGATGGTTCTAAGTAATTTTCTAGCAAAAAATACTGATTTCATAAACAAGAAGTGCCAGAAAAGGCCTGATCTTAAAGTGGTTAAACCCAAAAATAAAAATGTGATATATGTGGTCTTGCAATCAGGTGGCTACATTCGTTTTCTTTTTTTAGGCTTTCCTTTAGTTTCACCTGGAGAGCTAGTTAGTAACACACTTTCTATCTTATGCTTCGTACACACGGTGCAACGGTCGTACAACCACATGTTCAACTTTTGTCCAAAATCGGCTGTTTGCGGTTCTGGCTAGCGTACTGACATGAATCAAGTAGTTGTACAACAAAGCCGAACGTAGTGATGTGTTACGAGCGTATAACGAGGAAGTTCAGATGAATGTGATTTGTGAATTAGGAACACATGTTTACACCACCAAACACTTCCTGGATTCAGAGCATGTGTGTTTAGCACTTCCAACTTTTGTTGGCCCAACTTCTGTACACACGAGCCAACAATCATACAATGGCTTGTTGACCAACAAAAGTTTTCTAGTTTGCTCAGCCAACTTCTGTTGTACGACTGTTGGGCGTCGGCTGTTGTAATCACGTGTACTAACGGCCGGATTATCGTAAAACAAGCTGTTGTAAGACCGTTGTTGTACGACCGTTGCAATCATGTGCACGGGTCTTTAGCGTGGCTTTTCTATCTATGGCAGTCACTCGATGCAACTGTCATACGACAGCTGTCATACAACAACTGTCATACAACAGCTTTTTGTACGATAATCTGACTGTTAGTACACGTGATTACAACAGCCGACATTCAACAGACGTACAACAGAAGTTGGCTGAGCAAACTAGAAAACTTTTGTTGGTCAACAAGCCGTTGTATGACTGTTGGCTTGTGTGTACAGAAGTTGGGCCAACAAAAGTTGGAAGTGCTAACACGCATGCTCTGAATCCAGGAAGTGTTCGGTGGTGTAAACCTGTGTTCACATTCACAAATCACATTCACCTGAACTTCCTCGTTATACGCTCGTAACACGTCACTACATTCGGCTGAGCAAACTAGAAAACTTTTATTGGCCAACAAGCGGTTGTACGACTGTTGGCTCGTGTGTACAGAAGTTGGGCCAACAAAAGTTGGAAGTGCAAACATGCATGCTCGGAATCCAGGAACCTGTGTTCCTATTTCCCAAATCACATTCACCTGAACTTCGTTATACGCTCGTAACACATCACTACGCTCGGCTTTGTTGGCCGATTACTTGACTCATGTCAGTACGCAGACACAACCGCCAACAGCCGATTGTTGAACGTGTGGTTGTACAACAGTCACACCGTGTGTACCAGGCACTGGAGAGGGTAGTGTTTGATGAACTAGTAGGTAGTAGGTTTAAATTAGTGACTAACAAATTGAAGCCTATCTTCAGCTATCACTTTTTAAGAGGTTATAGAAACTTTTTTTGGATTCCTTTTGGAATAAAGGTTTTACAAAAATGAATAAAAGTTGCCCATTGTATACTCCACTGTTAGTGTTAAATGGTTTGTCTTAACCCTCTAACTGCCACTTTTTTTGCACAGCTTGGTCTGTTGAAGGAAGTTGGAAAAAAAACAGTAGGGTTGACAGGTACAAACCTTTGACTCAAATTTGCCTGCTGTATAATGTCTATAAATGGCCTGAGATTGAATATTTTAAAGCAATAAACCCAAAACTAAATATGGAATATATTGTAGCATACCAATTAGTAAATGTGGTAGCTGTTTTAGTTTTCTTTTTTTTTAGGCTTTTTCCGCTCTGTTTTCATATGGATTAAGCAGCACAGGGGGCACCTTTGGACAACAACATTGTCAGCATGGGGGAAGGAGAGTGTTAGATGTACTAGCATATTTTGAGGCACTAACAAAATAAAGCCAAACTCCAGGTCACATTTTGTAAACAGTTACAGCAACAATTTATTTTTCCTTTTGTGATAAAAGTTTTACATAAATAAAAACGGACCATAGTAAGCTCCCCTGCCAGTGGTAAAAGGTTTCTCTCATCCCTGTAACTGCAATATCTTCATATTAAAAAAAACAACAAACGTATTGGCCAGATCTCCAGGTGAAAATAAAGGAAAGAAAGCCTAAAAAGGAAAACTAACGCAGACACCATATCTAAGAATATTTAAGCTGTATTATAATAGACATTTGCTTTTGGGTTTAATACCACTTTAGGTGTCTGATCAGCAGCGTGAATACAGAGACATCATGTATAATTTCTACTGTAAGTCATACGTCCGAATGCCGCACAGGAAGATCTCATTGGTGGTCTCAAGCCATAATAACTAAGACAAGGTTATTCTTTAGCCATAATAACTGAGGCAAGTTGCCAACAGGTCCACTAGTTGATGTAGATAAATATACTAAAATCAAGGAATCCAAAATTTAAATTCAATAATTCTATTCCTTTAGTTCAGCGGTCTCCAAACTGCGCCTGGGGGCCAAATGTGGCCCTTTACTTGCCTTTATCCATCCCTTGGGCACTATTCCTCACCACTGACACCAACAATGGGGCCCTATTTCTCACATTGACACCAACAATGGGACACTATTTTCCAAACTGACACCAATGATAAGACACTATTTCTCCTACTATAATAAACAATGGGGAACTATTCCTCCCACTGATACTAACAATGGGGCACTATTTCTCCCATTGACACCAACAAAGGAACACTATTTTCCAAACTGACACCAATGATAAGACACTAATCCTCCCACTGGCACAAAGAATGGTGCACTAGTTCTCCCATTAACACCAACAATAAGACACTATTTTCCAAACTGAAAGTAATGATACAACATTATTCCTCCCACGGACACAAACAATGGGGCACTATTCCTCCCATTGACACCAACAATGGAGCACTATTTCTCCCATTGACACCAAAAATGTGACACTATTTTTCAAACTAACATTAATAATAGGACACTATTCCTCCCACTGACACAAACAATGGGGAACTATTCCTCCGACTAACACCAACAATGGGGCACTATTTCTCCCATTGAAACCAACAATGGGTCAATATTTTCCAGACTGACACTAATGATAAGACACTAATCCTCCCACTGACACAAACAATGGGGAACTAGTCCTCTGACTGACACCAACAGTGGGGCACTCTTTCTCTCATTGACACCAAGGATGGGACACTATTTTGCAAACAGAAACTAAATATAACACACTATTCCTCCCACTGACACCAACAATGGGGCACTATTCCTCCCACTGACACCAACAATGGGACAATATTCCTCCTACTGATACCAACAATGGGACACAATTTTCCTAACTGACATTAATGATCAGACACTATTCCTCCCTCTGACACCAACAATGGGACACTATTTCTCCCACTGGCACCAACAATGGGACGCTATTTCTCCCACTGGCACCAACAATGGGGCACTATTTCTCCCACTGATACCAGCAAAGGGACACAATTTTCCTAACTGACATTAATGATAGGACACTATTCCTCCCACTGACACAAACAATAGGGAACTATTCCTCTGACTAACACCAACAATGGGGCACTATTTCTCCCATTGAAACCAACAATGGGTCACTATTTTCCAGATTGACACTAATGATAAGACACTAATCCTCCCACTGACACAAACAATGGGGAACTAGTCCTCTGACTGACACCAACAGTGGGGTACTATTCCTCCCACTGATACCAACAATGAGACACAATTTTCCTAACTGGCATTAATGATCAGACACTATTTCTCCCACTGACATCAACAATGGGGCACTATTTCTCCAACTGACACCAACAATGGGATGCTATTCCTCACACTGATACCAACAATGGGACACAATTTTCCTAACTGACATTAATGATAAGACACTATTCCTCCCACTGACACCAACAATGGGATGCTATTCCTCCCACTGATACCAACAATGGGACACAATTTTCCTAACTGACATTAATGATAAGACACTATTCCTCCCACTGACACCAACAATGGGACACTATTCCTCCCACTGATACCAACAATGGGACACAATTTTCCTAACTGACATTAATGATACGACACTATTCCTCCCACTGACACCAACAATGGGGCACTATTCCTTCCACTGATACCAACAATGGGACACAATTTTCCTAACTGGCATTAATGATCAGACACTATTCCTCCCGTTGACACCAACAATGGGGTGCTATTCCTCCCGCTGATACCAACAATGGGGCACCTTACCTCTGTCCCCACCTTACAAAGATGCCTTGTTTACTCCCACTGAAGCCAGGACATTTTCTACTTCCAATGGCCACAGCTCAGCCCCCTGATGTCTGGATTACAGCACTATACACTGTACTGTTAGTAATTCTTTCTGATTTCTTAGCTTGTACCTAAATGTTCTATTGCACTTCCATTATTTGCTTTTAGTCTGAATTACAGTAAACTGGCCCTTTGTTTAGAACGTTTGCAGACCCCTGATTTAGTGCATTCATTTTTTCATCATAAACCAACTAAAATGATGAACGAAACACCGCAGACTACAAGATATTTGAATGGATAAGACTGGATAAGTTGAATGAGGAACTGGAAAGCAAAGAAGGGGGGGATGTAATGAGTAAGAACATCTAGAATTTCCAAATAAGCAGTTTATCAAGCAAAGGGTCCTCTTCCCTCAAAGTAAAAAGGAATGGGTGAGGACCGGTGGGCCGTGGCTGCAGCCGCTTTCTCATTTAAGCAGATATTACATTCCAGAGCTTTTCTATGGAGAACAAACCAGAGGAGAGTAACATCCTTCTCAGCTTGGATGTCTCAACCACCACTGCAGATGGAGAGGAAGAAATAAAGAGCTTATTGTGAATGCAGATGTAGTTAATAAACCAGCACTCCAGAACAATTTTGCCGAAAGACTGATATGTTTAACCCTACAAAAGGCTGCTATGCCGACATAAATGTGGTATTTCTAAACTGTTAAAAAGCTGCTGAATTATTCTGCAAATATTGCCAGCTGTTTGTGTTTCCAGGACAAAGCCCCCTTGATCGGGACTAATGATGTAGCCAATGGCTTGGCAGCTATCTCTGCGCCAACACTGATGAGATAAATTGGCCTCTAACAAGTCCACACTGTAACATCGCAGTCTCTCCTTTAAGATGACATGATTGCATGACTGCCAAACATTTGTGCCGAGAGAGAAGAGGCCTGGAAAATACCATTATTTAGCTGAATGCTAAACATTTCCTTAAAAAATAGACTTATAAGTCATTCGCATTGGAATGTGTTACAACAGAAGCACTGTGTTTACTGGTCTAACCTTTTAATGTAGACTTTTAAAACCAATAAAACACTTTAAACAGAAAATATATTGGTTTGTATATTGTATTTATTTCTATTTATTATGTTCTAGGCTAAAAAACATTACTATAAATATGTTGTAGTCTACTGTTTAGCCAGAAAGTGGCGCTATAGTCTCCTTTTCACATCATAAGTACGATTGATTTTTGCATGTGCTAAAAAAAGCCAACTGAGTCTGCAATTTCAATCAGACAAAGGAATCTGAAAAGCAAGCTGTTTTGCTCTGCTGTACTGGGAACCCTTTGTCGTGTATCAAATATTACTTGTAATTATAACAGTAAACTAAAATAAAATTTACCCAAAAAGCCATTGGTTTCCCTGTACACAAAAGTAGTATAAGACTTTGTCTATTAGATTCTAAAGCCCCGTACACACAATCAGAAAATCATACAAAAATGACCACTTTCAAAGCGATCGTATGAAATCTGATTCGTAGTACACAGCTTTTGTCCGAAATTATTCGAAGGGACAAAGGAAAACTTTTCCCATGCGATACTAGATCGTACATTTTTTGCTTAATCAGTACAGTTTTTGTCCGAAAATACAATACAAATACAGTACAATACATTACATCTCTTCTGAATTTTTATTCTGTCGTACGAGAATTTTCATACTTTAACCACTTGCCGACCGTCAACCTTAGGTTGACGGCGACAAAGTGGCTCGATATCGCAAACCGCCTTCATACGACGGCAGCTGCGAGATCGCGCACTGTGAGCGAGTGCACGCCGCCTGAGGCGCGCCAGCACGCTCACTGTGTTGGGGAGGGCCAGGGAGCGGGTGCAGCAGACTCGATCGCCGCCAGCTACCCGCGATGCCCCCCCACCCCCGTACTGAAAGAACAGAGGTCCGTGTAAGTAAACACGGACCTCCGTTCTGTGAGAGGGGGAAGGGCTGTGATCACAGCCTACCTCTACATGGAAGCTGTGATCACTTCCCTTCCCCTGCTAGGGCAGCCCACACACAGTTAGAACACGCCCAGGGAACACAGTTAACCCTTAGAGCGCTCCCTGCAGGTTAACCCCTTCACTGCCAATGGCATTTACACAGTAATCAGTGCATTTTTATAGCACTGATCGCTGTATAAATGCCAATGGTCCCAAAAAAGTGTCAAAATGGTCCGACATGTCTGCCCCAATATCGCAGTGCCGCTAAAAATCGCAGATCGCCGCCATTACTAGTAAAAAATAAAAAAAAATAAAAACCCCAGAAATTAATTCTCATCCGTAAACGCTGCCACTTTTGCGCAAATAAATAAAAAACAATAAACGCCAATTGTGATTTTTTTTATCAAAAATATGAGGAAGAATATAAATCGGCCAAAACCGATGAAAAAAAATGTTTTTTTTGTATTTTTTTTGGATTTGGATTTTAGCAAAAAGTAAGAAATTTGATATTTTTTGCAAAATTGTCGCTCTTTTGTTTATAGCGGCGATCAGAAATGACGCAGAGGTGATCAAATACCACCAAAAGAAAGCTCTATTTGTGGGAAAAAAGGATGCAAATTTCGTTTGGGTACAACATCGCACAATTGTCAGTTAAAGCGACACAGTACCGAATTGCAAAAAGTGCTCTGGTCCTAAAGTGTGAAATCCTTCCGGGGCTGAAGTGGTTAATAACCTCTTCATTTTTGATATGGAGACTAGCATGCAAAAAAAAACGGACAATCATTCATCTGATAATCTCATCGTGTGTACTAGGATTTAGTGTCACCTTTGTACAAGCTGAAATTTTAAATAAGACTGACAGTGGGAGAGCCTGAACTGGGAACTAAATAGGAAATATGGAACGGGACAAAGGGGAGCTGATAAATGAACTGATAATTGAAGACAAGAAGGATTGACAAAACCTTGGTGTATTAGTTGACATTTTCATACTTCATACTAGAAGAGTTTGGGCAGTCCACAGAGCTCAGGGAAAAGACAGATTCCCTTCCTAGTAACATTGGAATTTTTACGGTGCCTAATAGAAACGTAAGTCAGCATAATAAAATATGCAAGATACATGTGCAAAAGGTGACAGTGAATTAAAGTGTTTGTTCACCAATGCCAGGAGTCTGCCAAGCAAAATAGGTGAGCTAGAAGCTCTGGTGCATGAGACCTGACGGGTTTGAGAAGATCATACTTCATACTTTTACAGTTGATTATGTGGTTCCAAAACAGTTAGGAAGAACAGAAGTTAATAGTCAAGTAAATAGTCGAGGGGAAACAGGGCAAGGTATAAAGGATAAATCAAGGGTCAAGTCCGAGAGGGTGACAGTCAGAATAAATTTTAAAGTCGAACATGTTTCCACTGTGATTTAGGATCATGTGTGCTACTCTAATAGTCTACTTACTAACAGGCAAAAAAAAACGTACGATCAG
>BLSH010342379.1:823674-839800 GCA_018402905.1 Glandirana rugosa
GTGTGTGAAGAGTGGGAGAAGAGGGTTGAATTGACAATCAAACACAATGGGCAGCACATTGAACACATTTTAGTAGTGGTCAGACACTTGTAAATAACTCATGAAAGAATAAAGTTACGTTAAAACCAAGCACACCATTGTTTTTCTTGTGAAATTCCTAATAAGTTTGATGTGTCACATGATCCTCTTCCTATTGAAAAAACAAAAGTTGGATTCAAAATGGCCAACTTCAAAATGGCCGCCATGGTCACCACCCATCTTGAAAAGTTTCCCTCCTCACATATACTAATGTGCCACAAACAGGAAGTTAATATCACCAACCATTCCCATTTTATTAAGGTGTATCTATATAAATGGCCCACCCTGTATATTCAACATAAGAAGGGTGAGTGAGCACTGTCCAATTTGGATGGGAAGGGTGTTTACTGGTGGAATCATCACTTTACTGGTGGAATCATCACTTTACTGGTAGAATCGTCTCTTTAATATACTTTGAAATGAACCTGTCCTCACATTACCAAATGCAGGAATTAAAGCTTCCAGACTACTAGTGCTCCCACTCCCACTCCCACAGAAATTTCTCCCCCACCCACTTTAAATAATCGCTGGCATAAAAAAAAAACTCTATGCCTTTACTCACCTAAATCCATGGCCACATAATGTTCAAGTCTTCTCTTTGGGTCTCCATGTTTTGCCCAAAGATTAATTTTAAAATGAACTTATCATCAATATATTTTATTTTAATGTTAATTGTATATATTAGTTACATGTATTATATAAGTGTAAAACTTCAAAGTGTTAATCACCTCTCACAGCAATCAAAGCACTCCCCTTGAAAGTGTTTTCATTTGCTCAGAGTTGCACAAAATCAGAGCACAGGGATGCCATGTAAATCTTGATACCTATGCAGTTCTTAGCTGTATTCACAAACATCTGACACAAACTCCTCGCCTGGTGAATTGCTGCAAAGTTACAATGTTGCAGTCTGATGAGGAGAGAAGACAGGGAAAACGCATGAAGCAGGCCGAGGGGATCATCTCAGCCTAGGCAAAGTCAATGGAACTCATTGATTGCTTCTTAACCTCTTCAAGCCGGCATACAGATATTTGCAGCCTCTCAGCGGATGGGCCTTAACGTATATGCATATCAAAATGTAAACAATGCTGTGCCGAGAGCGCACACCCTGCACGCTCCCGGCACATTTACTGGTGGGTAACGGAAAGCCATCATGTGACCCCTGTGACAGCCAATCACTGAGGTCACATGATGGAAATGCCCGCCTCAACCTCCCGCCATCTGAAACCTTTTAAAGAGCCGGGAGGCGCCAGCGCTAAGGGGTTAATGATCAAAATACGATTTTAAATTGTACCGTTGCTGTATATTGTGACATATTAAGAATTTATTTATACAGACTTATAAACCTACTCAGAGGTCCATTTGAAGGTAGGCAAAGACATCAAACTATTCTGGTTGTTCAGATTAGGAAATTAGCACATTTGCCATTCTCATCAGCTCTGGATACAGATATATAATTGTCAATATGTTAACCACTTCAGCCCCAGAAGGATTTACCTCCTTAATGACCAGGCAATTTTTTGCGATATGGCACTCCGTTACTTTAACACAATTGCACGGTCAGGCGACGTTGTACCCAAATAAAATATACGTCCTTTTTTCCCACAAATAGAGCTTTCTTTTGGTGGTATTTTATCACCTCGGCAATTTTTATTTGTTTCGCAATAAACAAAAAAGCCCGACAATTCTAAAAAAAAAAATTATATTTTTTACTCTCTGCTAAAAAACATGCCCAATAAAAAACATTTAAAAAAATCTAATTTCTTCATCAATTTAAGCCAATATGTATTCTGCTAAATATTTTTGGTAAAAAAAAACCCCAATAAGCATATGATTGGTTTGCGCAAAAGTTATAGCATCTACAAAATAAGGGATAGATTTATGGCATTTTTATTGTTTTTTTTTTTTACTAGTACTGGCGGCGATCAGCGATTTTTAGCGGGACTGCGACATTGCGGCGGACAGATCGGACGCCTAACTGACATTTTTTACACTTTTTTTGGGAACCAGTGACATTATTACAGTGATCAGTGCTAAAAATATGCACTGACATTGTACTAATGACACTGGCAGGGAAGGGGTTAGCATCAGGGGAGATCAAAGGGTTAACTGTGTTCCCTCAGTGTGTTTCTAACTGTGTGGAGGGATGGGATGCTTTGGACAACACACAGATCTGTCTTCCTGCATCTGTCTTCCTGCATAGCAGAAAGACAGGATCTGTGTGTCATCCCCTGTCAGAATGGAGATCTGCCTTGTTTACTTTGACAGATCCCCGTTCTGTCCCTGCGGGAAGCGATCGCTGGCAGCAGGTGGACATCAAGTCCGCCGGACAGGCTGATTGGCTCCCCTGCTGGCCAGTGGGGGACAGATCGCCTTTACAAGCCCAACGTACACCTACGGCGCTTCGCGCAGCCGAGCCAACCTGCTGCAGTATAACTGTGATAGCTGGTTGGCAAGCCATTAAATGTACTGTTCTGCCATTAGACTACCTATAGAAAATTGTTGTATTGACAGAAGTTCTTCCCTACAGTTCTGATCAGAAAGTGAGATTGGCAGTACAGGGTATGAGTTGTTTATTCTTCCACATGTGTTCTTTTACAGTTCTTGTAACAAATTCTGCAAAATATCTCTGTGAGAGTCTGCTGTAATGGACCGTGAATAAGTGGGATTGGGTGTGGACCTATGTGCACGCTGTGCATTAAAACTAGCACAGATGTGAGAGCCGAGAGTTTACTATACTTTTTATTCATGTATATGAGATATTCTTCAAAACCAGCCTGGACACCCCTATGTGAATGTGTAAATCATCTGGAACAGGTCTCAATGTGCTTAGAGACATGTTTCTGCTTATGAAATGTAAGTCACTTCTCAATAAAATGTATATAAAATTTTCCACTGAAATGTTATGATCTATACTAGTAGGAGTGCTTTACTAAATAACTTTGTTTAACCACTTCAGCCCCGGAATGATTTCCCACTGTAGGACCAGAGCTCTGTTTGTGATTCGGCACTGCGTCGCTTTAATTAACAATTGCGCAATCGTGCGACTTTGTACCCAAATTCAATTTGCTTCCTTTTTTCCCACAAATAGAGCTTTCTTTTGGTGGTATTTGATCACCTCTGCGTATATTTCTTACTTTTTGCTAAAATACAAATCCAAAAATATATATATAAAAAAATGTATTCATTGGATTTGGCCGACTTATATTCTTCCTCATATTTTTTGGTTAAAAAAAACCCCGCAATGGGCGTTTATTGATTGGTTTGCACAAACGTTGCCGTGTTTATAAACCATGAGAATTAATTTCTGGCGTTTTTACAAGTTTTTTTTTTACTGGTAATGGCAGCGATCTACGATTTTTATCGGGACTGCGATATTGGGGAGGACATGTCGGACATTTCTGACACTTTTTTGGGACCAATGACAATTATAGAGCGATCAGAAATTTAAATGTCCAATGATTACTGTCATTGGCAGTGAAGGGGTTAACATGGGGGGCGGTCTAGGGGTTAACTGTGTTCCCTGGGCATGTTCTAACTGTGAGGGGGCTGGGCTGTCAGGAGCATGAGAGATCTAACTGATCCCAGTGACGGGGATCAGTAGATCTCTGTCATGCTGCCTGACAGCACGGGAAACCACCATGTTTACATCGGCGGTTCCCTGTTCTTCAGCTGTGGCCATCAATCGCGCCTCGCCGGCAGACATCGGGTCCGCCCCAGCTGCGGGCACACTCCTGCAGAGTGCAGCGGGCACGATAGCGTGCCCAACCCCTAGCCGCGCATGTGCGAGCCGCCATTCATAGACGGCGATTTGCGGGAACCGGTTAAGTAATATATTTAAAGCAAAACTCAAGTTTGATGTACAGATCTGTTATAGTGGAGGACTACATGCAGAGTTTCAACTAGACAGTACAGTCCACCAATCAAAAGCCTGAAAGAGCATAAAGAGAACATAGTTACTGGGCTCCGCTTGCCCATATGCGGACCCAGGAGCGAGATGTGGGTGCCGGTGACTGCAGGGGAAGGAGAAAAGCGGACACGCATCTGCTCTTCTCCCCTTCTTTCTGTGACCCAGAAAGCGATGTCCGTGACATCACTTCTGGGTCAGCATCTAGGTGTCCCCGGCTAGCTCAGCTGGGAAGGAATGTTTTGCAATGTGATCTGCATTGCAAAATATTGAGTGGAGTCCAAAGGAAACATGCAGGGTCGCATGTTGCATTAAAGAGAACCTGTCACCTAAAAATCATCACATAGGGGACTTTTTGGCCCCATGTGACGGAAAAAAAAGTAAAGTAAAAAAAATGGGTTTTTTTTGCAAAAAAATTAAGTTATACCCAAGCACATAACCCCCCCCCCCAAAAAAAAAATGTTGAGCCCCCCCCCCACTTCCACATAAATGCACATACGGACGTAAACATATGCGTCCAGGGCACCTACGTGTGAAAATGTTGATACACATGTTACATACCACCACGCACACCAGAGTGAGAGCAATAATTCTAACACAAGACCTCCGCCATAACACTAAACTGATACCTATAGGAGGCTTTTGAAGCGTCACCTATAAAAAATATAGGGTACTGAAGTTTGACGCCATTTCACGGGTGCACACAAATTTATGGTTTGTCATGCTGGTATCTATTTACTCAGTGCAACTATTGTGATAATATCACGTGACATAAAGAATTGGAACTACCACTATTTTATTCTCTAGGGTGTCTGCTTTTAGAAAACATATCACCTTAGGGGGTTTTACATCATCTTTAGGACTAAAATTATTTTTTGAACGTGTGCAAAAACGCAAAAACAGCTCTGGCAGCAAAAAGGTTAAAATCTATGTGCACACGTTGGATAGAAGTCGTCTTGAAGTAGAACAGGAATCAACTTCAGTAGCGCTAATTAAGACAGCTCTCATTGACTGAACATGTCCTGCAACTTGGGGTCTCACAAATGTGAGCAGAGTTTTAGAAAAGAGTCTTGTGACAGGGACACAAGGGGAAAAAAAAAAGGAAACACATAAATGTTGTCATTTGTTGTTCTCTACTCCCCAATCCTTTCACCATAGGGTTAAAGTTACCACCTAACTAGTCTTAAAAATGCCCCCCCCCCCCATCACTTATGCTGATGAACCCATGTAAGAAAGATGTATATACTTACCTATTTTCAGGCTGCTCTGGCATGATTACATGATCTGGCTCCCCTGTGTCAGTCAGTAGCAGCTGCAGGGGAGAGGAGGGAGCACCAACAATGGATGGTTCATAAGAGTCTATGGGCAATGTCACTGCTCCCAGGCATTCCTAGCCATTGTCCAGCTCTCTCTTTTCCTTGCAGCCGACACTGACTTACATAGGGGATCATCTGACCGACCGAAGCAGCCCACACAGGTTGGTCAGCATGGATCTCAGGAGCGAGGAGGGATCATTTTTAAGACTAGTTAGGTGGTAGCCTGGAATTCTACATGAAATATTCAGGGTCACAGGGGTCTAGGAGGAGCTCAAGAGGCAGTAATGCTTACCTTACGCCTACTTTGGCCAGCTTCAGCACTCTCCTCTTTCCCTTCTAGGGCTCCAAGCTGTGGACGGTCCCTTGCTGTCATCATATACAATGCAGGGCTATTAACCATGTATTGCATGTGGAGAAGGCGAGAGTGCGACTGCGACCAAAAGTGCCTTAGCGTAATGCTGAAGGGACCCTGCTGGAGTGAGGAAAAAGGTTTTTATTACACATGCCTCCTGCACCCCGTGCACTGAACAAGAAGTTAACCCTTGCAGATCAAGGGAAAGGGGGGTCGTGGGGCACTGCAAGGGTAAATTTTATTTAATTCCTGGAGTTGGGCTTTATTACTAATCTGGCTGTGTCTGGTTTCAGTACTTCTGGCTCACAGGCCTAGACAAGCAGGCAGCTAATAAAAGTTAGATAAAAAGTCAGAATTGATTCTTTAACTAAAGCCAATGTATCATAACCACAGCCACCTCATTACTGCTTTTTTGATGACTACTTTGTATTTTCTAAAGTAAAAAGAGACATTTAACTTTGGAACAAAAAAAAAGAGACATTTAACAATATTTCACCAGAGAGCATAGAAAAGGTCTTTTGAAATGTATCGTTACATTTGAGCATGGGAGTTCAAACTCTTTTTGTTGGCAGGATTCCTAACTGCACGGATACAACAGAAATTTATTAGCTCACCTAAGGCACCTGCGTACTTTAATCATCCACAAAAAAGGCAATAGATGCTTGATTTGAAAGTCACAAGTGCCTGTCCTTACTTAATGTGCACCCTCCCTTTAGTATCATGTCTGACAAGGCATGCAGAGACTTGGGACTGAACAGCCTGCACAACTGTGGTTAAGCTGCAAGTCGCCTGATGCCACTCTGTTTGTTATCACATTTGGCACACTGGACATGGCATGTTTGGGCTTGTGGTTCTACGATTTCTAGAAAGCCATCTATTTACACTCATCTTCATCCTTTAATTATGTCCAGCAGGCAAACCACTCGTTGGGCTTGCAATATCTGAATGTATGGAAAGCTGCATAACAGCATTTCATTTGGATGGCTTTTTATTTTAGAAGCATAGAACAGTAACAGCTGAAAAAAATGAGCCATCAAGTCTACCAATTTTGAAAGCTGTGGAGATTTTGCAACATAGAAACAATGAAGACAACAAAGAAGAATTCCAGGTATGGATATTTTTGTAATGTAACATTGGTCCAGTTTGGACCAATGTAACTATGTATATAACATACATGGCCAATGACCCTGGGAGCTGGAAATCACTACAGAAGGCATTACTGCTCCACTGATCTCCACTTGCTTAGGGCCCCGTGCTGAGCAGCTGACCTGCTGCATTCTGAACATAGTAGGTCATGTTTGCTCAGCACGGGCACTGCAAAGCATTCTCTGAATGGTGCCCATGCCAAGTGGCTGGTCTGCTATGTTCTTCAAGTAGTAGGGCAGCCATTCGGCACAGGACCTGGAAGCTAGTGGAGTATGTACTACAGTGATTTCCAGCTTCTAGAGCAGGGGTCTCTAAAATGTCTAAACAAAGAGCCTGTTTACTGTCCTTCAGACTTTAGGGGGGCCTAAGTGGCCAGTGGAAGTAGAAAATGCCCCAGTGTCAGTGGGAGTAAAAAAAATTACATAGTGCCCGTAGTCAGTAGAAGGAGGAATAGTGCCCCATAATTGGCATTAGTGGGAGGAATAGTGCCTAATTGTTTATATCAGTGGGAGGAATTATTCCTCATTGCTTCCACCAGACAACTACCCATAGCCCAGGGGACTTTGTGAGTCACATCTGAAAAATATTTAGTATAAAAACATATTTTACTGTTTACAAGAATGTTTGACATACATGCATAAAAACTGAATGGTCTATGCTAATGACCATTGGTCAGTCTGAAGAATTGTGCTGACATTCTTAACGCATTTCACGAGCTGGAAAAACTCGCTTCCTCAGGAGAAGCACTCACACATATAATTGTTGCAAGGTTGAGAAGAACTTCCATGTGGATATAATAGCATGGCACAAACGTAAATAAAATCAATCAGAAGATCTTCCAAATATATTCAGCATGGGACCAGAGGGATCTCCCCACACAGGTCCACCAAATTTTCCAACCGCAAGTTGTGGGTGGGTGGAGGCTAAACTCCAAAGTGTCAGCCCCCATGCATCACTGCTAGGCCAGGTGGTGGAGAAATGTAACTGCCACAATTATCCTGTGGCCTAGACTGCAGCGACAAATCCTCTAACCTGATCACATCGGCATGCAGTGTTCCCCATTGCTGCTGTCAGTGAGAGGAATGGTTCCCCACTGTTGGTGTCAGTAGAAGGAATGGTGCCCCCTTGTTGGTGACAGTGGGAGGAATAATGCCCCTAGGGCCAAATAAAGGCAAGCAAAGGGCCCACAGGCTGCTGTTTGGAGACCACTGTCCAAGAGCAATCCCGCTGGTATGTTATATGCATTTTTACACTAGTCCAAGTTGAACCAATGTAACTATGAAAAAATATTTATACCTAGACTTCTTTTTTAAAGCATCCATTTATTTTTTGTAACATAAGCTCATAGACAGCATTGATTGGATTTGTGCATTATATATATATACAGTAGATCATACGTACATAAATATCCTTCCCAAAGAACTTTACAGCTATTGCTTTAAACAGCTGTCACGCATGATTTGTGTTTATTCTGAAAAGCAATGTGTACCGAAAAATGACTTTCTAAGCTCAGTAAGTAAAAAAGAATCGTTCCAGTAGTATGACATCTGTATTGTTGGGAAGGGCGGCATCAAAGTGAACCTGTTGCTCTGCTCTGCATAAACAGAGAGCAGGTTTGCTTAACATTCCATTCCTCTGTAGTCAATAAAACCTTTCATAAACATAACACAGTTGTACTGTTTTCTATTCTTACATAGAAAGAGTTCCATAGAATGGTACATATGAACAGGAATACTTTAGCCAATGTTCCTATAAAAGCTTAACTGTTAACCCTTGACTCCTGGTGGTTATTTAAGTGTGTGTTGATGCCAGCAGGTGGAGGTGGCATCACATGATTGCTGTGATTGGCTCTCACAGTGGTCACATGATCGGGAGCCCGTCCCATTGGCTACTGATCACAGATACCAAGAGTTGTTGGTGACAGCTTGGTTATTTACATGAAGCATGCAGGAACTCAGACTGCCCATTTGTGTGGTGGCTGCATGTTAAGACCCACCTGCCACCGCATATATGCATTACGACGGCAGGTAGAGGTTAAAGAGTTCTGTCTTAAAGTAGATGTGAACCCTAACTGTAGTACATTAATGGCCGCATGAAAATCCCATGGTTGAATTTCCTAAATATCATACAGGCATTACACACACCTGTCCAAGTAACCAAACAGCCAATTGTAGTCTTTATTGAAAGTCATGTAGTAGTGTGACAATGCAGGATCACAACTGGGAGACCAGGTCAGAGTATTTTCACCCCATAACAGGAAGTACCTGATCAAGGACCTTTATGGCAGGGTCACCAGGTAATATTTTAAACAAAGCTGCAGATTTAAAAAAGATTAAAAACTACTTTTGAGGCTACCAAAGTTAAAGTTTTTTTTACAATTGTATGCAATATATTGTTTTGCTTTTATGCAATATATTTTAATTATTTACAGCTATGTTGTTTGAATGGGAACACAAATCAAACACATAGTGGGGGTTTCACAAATGTGAATACAAAAGGGGAAATATACTTTAAGGGGTTGATTTACTAAAGGCAAATATACTGTGCAGTTGTTCCAAAGTTTAATAAATGAGCAGAAGCTCTGCTGACTTCCATCATCCAATCATATGTAAGCAAAAATGCTATTTTTTCCATTGTCCTTGCATGTGATTGAGTATTCTTTGCAAAGAGAAGCTTTGCCTCATTTACTAAGCTCTGGAGCAACTACACTTGCACAGTGCACATTCTATTTGCCTTTAGAAAATCAACCCCTAAGGCCAGGTTCACACGTGTGTGGCTGCGGGTTCGTGCCTGGGGTTCGGTGTGTTCCTGTACAATGGTTCAGGTGCTATTCAGGTCCAAATTTTAGGCTAAATTTGCACCTGAACCAGACCCAAAGACACACCGAACCTTTTTTAAATCCAGATCACCGCTGCCCCGGACTTGTGTGAACTGGCTCCACTGAGAGCCGGTCACACTTGCCTGTCATGCGAATTGGATTCAGGGAAATCCACATCCAATTCGCATATGTGTGAACCCAACCTCACAACAGGTAGACATAACATCACAAAGTCACTTGCGTAATGCTGGCCACAACTAGCAGGTTCATGGAGATAAGGACTAGTAGGACAAAAGGCTAACTACTGTCCATAAGAGGGTGTTTTAAAAGGTCAATTTATGCTCTTATAATCCTATTGGGGAAACATACAGGACTGCCATATAAGTTTGAGACTTACCTAGAAGTAATTTCTCCTCTTTAACAGACATGTCTAGGATGATGTCAGAAACCCTTGTGTACTACAGTAATAGCCCTCATATCTCAAATAATTAGCATACCCATTCCTGCCATAACGTGGCATCACTTTTATTAAGACTCTGAATAAACATGAAATTTGATTACAGTGATCCTGACTACTTGCACTAAAATTGTGTCCTCTGGGACATCTCTGTGTGCTGATCGATGGGGAGAGAGGCCTCAGTTGTCACCGCAGAGGGATTTTGATTCATGTCGAGCTGTATAACAGACTACGGACAAGATGACAGTGGCCCCTGGGTTTTCTTGAGCAATCCCCAACAGTCTTTCTATTGATCGCAAGTTAAACCTGAGAGGTTATTGCTTCAGCACTGTCACGGCAAACTAGACAGTCTGTCTATTCCAGCACTCTGTCTCCGGCTAGGAAAGCAGATCCCAGCTCCTTAGCTGACCTGCAATTCCTTAAAGTCCAAGTCAACCGCCGTTCAGAAATCCATATGGAATGTGACTAGTTCATAACTAAATCCCCACGTATTTAACATCACAGAAGACAAGAACAGTGAAATATAGGAGCTGTAATTGTTTTCTGACATATCTTATCCACTTTTTTGACTAGATCTGAAACTCTCACACAGGCATGCAAGCAATCCAATTTCATTTATCTTTTTTTTTTAGTGCTTTTAATAACTCAGCACATTAAACAGAATGCATGGGGATCTAGAAGTTTATTGATTTTGTTTGCTAAGAACAGATCTGTGACTCCAAAGTTAAACTAGGAGGACACTTGTTTGGGGTCATAGAATAAAGTGAATAAGCATCGATTGGGTTTAAATAACATCTGCTTTGAATTTGTCCTGGGAAATCAAACATTTTATTTTTCTAATACGTAAAAAGAAAGCTGTAAAGTGAGGTGACAGATTTGCAATATAAAGCTGTAACTTGGTTAATCACAGCAATATAAAGGCTTTGTAGACCTCTGTCAGGATCAAAACTCCCAGTGAACCTAACAATAGGCTTTAAAGTCCCACTCCAGGACAAAATTACATTTTAGCACCTCTTCTTTCCACCCCCTCTAACCTGACAGTCATTTTAGCCCCCTTACTTTGTGAAGCCTGCAGCACTCACCTAAGTCTCCAAACACGGGCTCTATCTCACCACCAGTTCCAGTGCAGGGGACAGCTAATCCAATTCTTTTATGGCACTTCAAGACCACCAATACCCCAAAAAAGGCATTTTTGGGGTATTTTTAATTTTTTTTTAGTTTTGGATAGAGTGAAGAGAGATTAGAACACCTGACAGGGTTTTTATTGCGGTCTGTGTCCCCATTAAGGACATTCACCCTCTCTAATTGTCATGTTTACCATTATCACAGAGAGCAAAAGGAAACCCCAAAATTCGGGTTGTTATTAGAACAGTAATAAAGGGGGAATCTTCCAATGGTGACACTAGTTCTGGTGACCCTGAAGAAAACCAAGGGCCTCACATTGTAGGAATTTCCTCTCATTTCCTATCTTGGCAATGGGACAGGAAGTGAAAGAAAATCTACCCAATGGGACACAGATCGCAACAAAAAAAACTTTTAGGGGATTTGACCCTACCTTATTCTATACAAAGTGAAAAAAATGTTAGCCTTTAGTTCTATTTTAACCACTTTTTTTGTAATTTGTTGTAGGTGTAAGTGCCAACGGTTTTTCTGGAACACTAATTCTTATTGAAGATTTTAAGTAGTAACAAACAACTCTTTACCCATGCAGGGGCATATAGGTACAGTGTGGGCAATCTGGTTGCCAAAAAGAACACAAAAAAGAGGGAGGGGGGAGAAGAAGGAGGAAGATGGTTTAAGTAATGGTCCCACAGCCTTTGGTATCATAAGGACTAATTATAGATTGCCCAGACTTGTAGGGTGCAGAGCAGGGAAGGCACCAGAGTTCCTTAAACTTTGAAGAACTTGGAATGGGAGTCATGTAGGATACTGGAAATATTTTCTTTGACCATTAAGATGGTAAAATTGTCCTTTACATCTGCAAACGAGACAGATACTTTCTTCCAGGCCTCAGCTATGGCACGTATAGCAGCTAAAAACAGGTAGGTTGCCATTTTCTGTTGTCATGAAAATAGGCCAGGAATACGCAATGTAATAGGCCAAGTTTTGAGTCTTTGCGAATGGGTACATAAAACAATGTTTATAGAAGCCCTAAAACTCTGGACCAGAATCTCACTAAGCGCGAACACGACCACAATATCTGAATAACATCCTGGTGCTGGCCACAACCTCTAAAGCATCTATTACAGTAACACTTGTTTGAGTCTGCTATGTGGAATGGGGCCCAATACCATTGCAGTGTTTAAAATATAACCTAAAATGTAGTTCCCATGTGTGCTGTTATGCATTCAGTGCTCCTGAGAAACTTTCTTATTCTGTAGGTGTTATACAAGTCCTTTAGATTCACTACCTAGTGAGTTATCACCCTGAAACAAATATACAGGTCAAGAGTTCTGAATTGAGTGGCTGAATGCTTGAGTCAGGTCAGAGACTAGGAAAAATCATGGTAACATCTCTTTAAAGAAAAACCAAATAAAACCTGCGCTTGTGACAAACTGAATAATTAACCTGATAGCAGTACCGCTAAATGCAAGATATTGTCACATATATATAACATATGTATAAAAATGTGTTGCACTAACAGATCCTCAAAATTGCTGAAAATTACTAAAAAAGTTCAGGTACAAAGTGACATGTGCAATTTAATGTAAACATATTACAAGTGATAAGAAAAGGTTAATAAATTAAATTAATAAATGTGCTAACAATTAAAATAAAGAGACATGTGCATAATAAATGAATAAGTCCAAATGATGTGGTGTCGCTGATGTGGCATTATAAAGTGAATCCAACATCAAAGGAACATAGTCCAACATCCATATGGAGTGTCACCACAATGCAATTCCTCCACCTTGTGAATGGACCATCACCAAACGGATACGATGTACCATTACTGCAACTAAATTACCACCTATTATGTGGGGGGGGGGGGGTCACAAGAGGTCTCCTTCTGGTCTCTGGTCTTCCCTGGTGGGATAGAGGAACTCTCTCTTCACACCACTAAAGTCATCCAATCCTCTTACTCCAAGCCACAAGTTACAAACGTAGGGATCCAAAAAAAATAAAAGCCGCCATAGTGTAAAATCCTTTTACAATGAAGTTGATTAAAAGTAATGCACTTACATTTCTGCAATTAAAAACAGCTTAAATTTGAATTCAGTTCCAGCAAAGCATTGTAGACTGTCCAAGATGTGATAACAGGAAGTGTATGCCTCTGCCCGACCGGTTTCGTCACAAATAGGACTTCTTCCAGAGCATCCAAGAGAAAAAGCCTCTTGTGTGTGCAGAAGGATTTGCTACCTTCATGCATAGAATGCATGAAGGTAAAAAACCTTGTGCCTTAACAACCACTTTAATAACTCATAAATAACTCAACTCATAATAAGGCAAAGCATTTGCGCCATCAATTTAGAATGGCACCCCAACACAGAAGGTGCCAACAAACTTATGCTGTGCCATACCACAATGCACATTATGTGCTTTCAGATATGCTGGGTTAAAAAAAAAAGAAAACATTCTTTAGAACTGATTTTTGGTCTCTCTCTCTCTCTCTCTCTCTCTCTCTCTCTCTATATATATATATATATATATATGATGTGTCTTATCGAAATGCTTCCCACCTACTGCATGTAGAGGTTTAAGACATGCTTTACATGAAAATCAATGACAGACCAGTGTACTATTTCTGAGATTACAGATCTTAGTAGCTTCTTAGAATCCCCTTCAAAATAAGTAATAATACATTCAAAAATAATGAATACCATCAGAAGGAGATGTCTTTCTATACTAGTAATTGACTACAACTTATCAGGATAATAGGTCAAAAAGCAGCCTGAAGCCCCTCTGAAAATGTGCTGCCCTAGGCCATAGCTTACTTTGCTATTCCACAAATCCTGGTCTACATATATAGCCATATTATGTTGAAGTTGAAAGTATCTCTTGTAAAATGCCAAAATAATAAAGCTAGCAGTGTTGAATATACTAATAATGCCCTCTTTCTTTCTATCAAGATTAGATTTATTACAGTGGATTTTTGTGATTTAACATTGCAGTCTATGGCACTCAAATCGCATCAAAATCACAGAAAAGCAGTACAGGAATTTTTTTTTGTGGCTACAACTCAATGTGGCCAAATAAGGAAGAAAAATAGTGGCACACAGAAGAAGAAGTCCATAATGTTCATGGGATATTAAGAAAAGTCCATGCAAAGTCCATATAGTACTACAACCATAGCGGCAGCCATCCCGGAGCTGGCCAGCTCTGTGTATAAGAGATAACAACAAAGTGGAGAAGTGCCAGCTAGGTGCAGTATTAAACAAAATAGTAATTCCCAAATGGTTTAAAATACTCCTAAGATGTAACTGACAATATCTCTCATCAGTAACAAAGACACTGCCCCTCTTGCAAAACCACTCTTGCTCTCCTTGTAGCTGTGGATGGAAGAGATAAAGTCAGGATGCAGGCTACCTGCTGGGAGCCTCAATGCAGGCCTGTAGGATAATTGAAGCTCCCAACATGTAGCCCGTTACATCAAAGATCCTTCCCCTTTGATGTCACATTCTCTCACATGTCCACTCCAAGCTGGCCCAGAGACTTCCTGTTCCGTATAAGCAGCATCTTGGCTTCATCTCATCCCTCCACAGCTGCAAGGAGTAAGCGTCAATCTTGGACGTGAAACGCGTTAGCTGCTACCTGATGTTCGTATCTGCTGGCATTTGACTGTACCTGTACATACATGCAACAATAAACAGCATCGATTGGAGTGCGGCTGTCTGAACTTTTCATTCTTTCCATTTGTACTGTGGCTTAGCCAGCACCCTATAGAGGTGGATTGAGGATCTATGGCCAGGTGAGGCTTGGAGCGGGTGTGTCTCTCTGGCGGTGGCAGCGAGTGGCGGTGTCTTTCTTACTGATGAGCGATATTGTCAAACCTTGTGAGTGTTTTTAACCATTTAGGAATTAAACTTGTGTGTAATGCTGCACTTAACTGGTACTTCTCCACTTTGTTCCTAACTCAATGTGGCACTCATTGAAATGAATGTGTTTTGACTTGTCATGTGACTTTATGAGTGTAAAGGGCCCCAGAATCAGTGGAAAGGGCACTAGGCTCGGAGGATAGAGTCCAGGTGGTCAGGGGGACATTCATGCTTTCTTGCATCGGGGCCCTGAAGATACTAGATACGCCTCTGATTCATTATAACAACACTGAAGGTCCAATGCTTAGGGCAGCAAGCTAAGAGGGCAGCAGAAAATGTCAAAATGTACAAATAATGATAATTTTGTTTCATTCAGCAGTTTAGCAGCAGACCGTTTTCAGTGTGCAGAGGCAGCTAAACACTGTCTCTGGATGCATCAACACTTTGTGCCACATACAAACTAGCTAACTAATTGTGGCCAATGTGTGTGGCCAAAATTCTGCAGAAACAGTGACCCTGCACACACATTGACTGCTTCTGGGGCCAACTTTATTTGCTTGTAACCACTCAAATGAGCAGCTACATGGGAACACCAATGGCACTGGCTACAGATTTGTACAAATCGGACAGCCGCTGCTGACAGCGGCAGCTGTTCACACACAGTTTACAACTCCCTGGTAAGATTCTACTAATTCTTGCCAGTGGCCTCCCTTTACCATTTGCCATGGGAATGTAGCCTAAAAGATCTCTGTGCATGTTTCTGAACACTCTTTTTCAGTCTCTCAAAGGAATAAAATATATAATGTCAGCTCGACATATTTTTTTCCTTTAACATAAAAGCTGAGAGTGGTCCCAGCATGCACTCTCTGCAGGAAATATTTATATTAAACTTTGGAAGACGTATAGTATCATTCACAAGCAGTGGGATGTCACCAGCAAATCAATTAAGCACAATTCTACATGGATACTGCCCAAAAGACCGCTTTGGTGAGAGTCGAAAATACAATTTCCTTTTTTTATACAGCTCGACTGTAATATATAAAATAAGGAAACTCTCTGACTTTTTCTCACAAGTCTTT
>BLSH010342379.1:849516-859703 GCA_018402905.1 Glandirana rugosa
TATCCCCGGGTCGACGTGATGAACTCAATTTACGAGCAAACCGATCCTCCCTTCCTTTATTCACGTATAAGGAACGAGGGACCCGTCGGTCATAAGAGGAGGTGACAGGCGGTGGAGTCTTACCCCCATCCTAAACCGGTAGTAAGTTACATTACATCTTGACTACCAGGACGTAGTGTAAACTATTACAGTCTACCGACGCTAGATGGCCCACCACTTCACTTCCCGAAACCTCCTAGTCAACGTGCCTCTCTTCTTTCTGACACCCTCGCTCGTTATCCCAAAGATAAACATGAATAGGGACCTAGGGGACGACCACGGACGTCCCCTGACCATTAGGTTACGACGTCTACACGGACGACACCAGTCAGGGGTCATCGGGAGAGTGTCACTGTAATGGTAACTTTAAGAAGACCCAGGACTAACCTGTGTTGTACGTCCATCACTGTACCAGTGAGGTGGCGGACAGTGGAGGAGAATACTGGCTGCCCAGGGAGCAAGGAATATGCACTTATTTCCTTCCCTCCTAGCCAAACGAGCATTTAACTCAAGTAGTGCAGCTGGGCCCCTATATATGGGTAAATTTAATAGCTGCACAGATTAGGGCTTTAATTGGCTACTATGGGTTGCTGCACTTTGCACTTCTCTTTTATGATGTCTTACTGAATAAATCCAATTATCTGAATACCTGTCACTGTTTCTATTGAAATATTAATTTTTCTCACTTCATACTTCCTGCAGTCACTTGCTGTTACCTGAATGGGAGGGTCTGTCTGCTATAGTCACATGACTATTTCCGGTATTGTAACAAGAGCTCTTTAAAGCGGAGTTCCACCCAAAAGTGGAACTTCCACTTTAAGGACTCCTCATCCCCTTACTTGCCACATCTGGCATGTCATTTTTGGGTACCTAGTTTTGACAGGTACCCAGCTCCCACTTTCGCTCTGGCCACCTAGGCAACTCCTCCTCTTCCCCTCCCTCCCTGCAATCTTCTGAGACACGTCACAGGTCCCAGAAGATTGGCTAGCCATTGAGGAGGCTCAGCGGGACTTGCGTATGTGCATTGTGCACCTGGCTGTGAAGCCGCAAGCTGTCACAGCCGGTGCCCACACTTGTGATGCCGGCGCTGAAGAGAACCGAGGGTTCTGACTTTTAATAAACACAAAATCGAGTGGAACTCCTCTTTGATACTATTGGTTGGGAGGCAGAAATGATACCGTTCACGCTTTTGGCGGATGTAGCACCCAATGAACGCAACCTATTCAAGTGAATGGGGCCGCTTTGTAAGCACCCGGTTGCGGCATGCTATTGCAGGCTTCAAGAGGTTAAAGCAGGTGTTGGGGAGGGGATACAACATCTCCTCTCCACCTGTCAAATGTTCTCTAAAGAGTGATACAAATATGGATTGCTCTTCAGAGAGTTCCACTAGTGTGAATGAGCCCTAAGAGGAAAAGTGACAAATGAAATCACTTGAGCAGGAAATCACATTTCTTCCTGTACAAAGTATTCAGGAATCACTGGAGTTGATTTCCTAAAGGTAAATTGGCTTAGTGAATGAGGTGAAATTTCACGTTGCAAACAATAACCAATCACATGCAAGAAAAATAAGTGGATGGAAATCAACAAAACTTCACCTCATTCACTAAGTTAGGGGAAAATTCTCTTGCAAAGTGCAACTTCCCTTGCAAGGCAAACAGTCTATTTTCCCTTAGTGAATCAACCCCACTGATTGTTGCTGTAGGTTGTTATGTTTAAAATAATGCCATATTTAGGTTTATATGCCAGAATAAATTTTAGAAAAAACGTGGCTGGAGATTGAAAAAGAGATATTTTTCTTTAGTTACAGCAGCTACACAATAGCTTGTCCAATTTAATATGTCATATCATTGTTTTAACTAAAGTGGATGTTCTCTTTAAACATAAACAACTGGAGCCATTAATAATAAACCAAAATTCACTTTTTCAATCATACAGTATTAAAAACATGCATTGTACCGAAACAAGACCAAAAGAAAGAAGCCCATAAATAAAGCAAAGGACAAGATGACTTTCTACAATGAAGGAAGTCCAAGGAGAATGTGGAATGTTCTCCTGCTGTGCCAACACCTGGTAACTTACTTATTAAGTATGAAGACCTGGATTGTTTAGTTGGGGCAAACAGTGAGCAAGGAAAGCCCTGTAAACTTTTCATTTAATGTACTTAGTATACTAATCATGTTCCATTTTTGAATGCTGACAGCCTGAGCTTTGACTTTAAAGAATGGTGTTACCAAGTCCTCAGACCCCTGCCGTGATGCCACATGTGAACTGTTTCCATTAATATTTTCTATGGTTAGTGTTCAGTGAAGAATAGCCCAGCATGGGCTGCAACGCTAGAGGACGTGAACTGGTTAATGTACGTGTTCTGTGCTGGGAATACCAATTCCATTCAGAAACAATGGCTGGATTTGTTATCTTGAAGCATAACAATATAACATTGCAGATATTTATTAAAACAACAACATTTTGATTAGTTTTACTGTTTTCATAGATAGAAATGTGGGGTTTTTCTGATAAAGTCTGTGAACAAGGGCAATATCATTTTTTTAAAATAGATCATACTCTAAAGTCATCTATGGACTATACAGGTCAGTTGGATGCACAGGAACCATCGGCCCAACCAAAACAAATGGGGAACACTCCACAGACCTGTACATTCAGTTCAGCCAGAAGAACAAGTTAAAGCTAAAGATTTGGCAAAAACAACAAAACAAAAGTTACCAATCAAGAGTGAATATCCACTGATATAAACATACAAGGCAATGTCTCATTTTGCCATATGTTCACCAAACCTGTTGGGAAGTTTGTAAATACCAAACATAGCGCTGAACCCCATTGCTATCTAGAGGAGCCAAATATTATTTGTTTTCTGGTATTTCTGAAATCTAACATGCAGGCCTTTATTGCAAAAAAGGTCATGGTTAGCTGGGCACTGTCAAGGGGGACATGTCCCAATGCAAAAAAAATAAAAATAAAATACCATTCAGCAGGGAGATGTGACTGAAAGGGCAATATTTAAAATACTCAGATGGTGAAATGTATCATTTGCAATGGAGGTAGCAGAGAGCCAGCATCATCAGGTGCAGTGGGTCAGAGTTGTCAGCATTGTCAAGCAGAGCTCATTGTAATTGGTGTAAACTTACATTGGTTGGTTTTGTAATTTACTTTGGATTTTCATTAAGGGACAGGACAATTTTTATCTTTTTCAATAAGGGGCATTTTATCATGATGTGGTTTTAATTTTATTTTATACTTTTTTGTGTAATACGATGTACTGTGTACCTCTACATATTCACATGGTGGTGGATATCTCTCCCTCCTTGTTCTAATAGGTGTTCCAAATTCCAGTAAGTCCCCTCTGCAGACCCTAATATTCCTTTTGGAAGACAGGATGTGGGAATGAGGCTTTAAGTGCCCCTCTCCGATGATGCTGACGTGCCGCAACAACAACCAACTGTGCCCAACAATGCTGCCCCAATGCTACTCTTGTTGGAAATTACAGATTCCCACCAGCTTCTGTAAATAAAAAAGCCAGGGGAGATCCTGGGTGATGTATTTGACCAAATATGGTCAAATTCTAGCGGAACCCCACATTGTATTTTTTTTATAGAATATATGTATGGTGGAAAAATGGAGATTCTTCTATAAATTAATACAGCCTGGCTGACCAGGAAAGGAAGGGGGAAGTAAACATGCAGTCCCCTTTCCCTGAACCATATCGAGCCACGTGCATTCAAAAATAGGTACCTTGCAAGGGAGAACATCAAAGTCTCCCCCTTTTTCAAGGAACCTTGTCCTCATGTTAAGGAAAAGGGCCTTATTCCCACATCATGTCCTCTAAAACAGATATGGTGGTTTCTGGCAAATTTATCGAACTCTATAAGGCCCCTCACTAACAAGGGGCCATCAGACATCTAACCCCCTATGCAAATGAGTATGGGGTATATAGTACCCCCTGTCATCAATTAAAATAAAACAAATAAGTAAATATAAAAAAACTACACTGTGAAAAAAATGTTACATTATGTAATCTAAACCTCAATCAAGTCATCTATGACAGCACCCCAGATTCCTGGTGACATTATTGACCAATTATGGTCAAGACCATATGTAATCAAATATGTCACACAGCATCCCCACCATCATGTTTACAAACAGAAGCCATTGATCCAGGTGGACAAAGTGGCCAAATATGACCCATTTGTTCACCTTTTTCCTGAGGTGCAAGAGGGCTGGGTTCAGTTTGACCTGAACTTGAAGCTCATAATGATAACAGTCTAAGATATGGCTGTTTGATGGACTGCTATATTTATCTTTAAAAAAATGTAAAATATAGTGATGGACCCCTAATGCTGATATACAGTAGACTATGTAATTGAGGTTGTATTTCAAGGACACATATTTTGGGGACATTGGTCACAGGTGTACTCACAGGCAGTGGCAACCCGTGCATTGTGGGCACACTGGCGCCGCCCCCCCTAACACTGCCGCTGCCCTCCATATCCATGCACCCTGCCCCTTTCAGTAAGTTGGGAGCATGAATTCCTATGGCGGGGACGGGAGGGGGGTGTGTGTTTTGAAGCACTGATTACAGCCAGAGGCTATAATAGGGTGGGCTCGGGGTGCAGAGCAATGATCCTTCTCCTGGCCAATCGGGAAGCGGGTATGAAAACCGTTTCCCGATTGTCCAAAATGTCAGGCAATCCTATTGGATGCCTAGCACTGGGAGGAGCAGAGAGGAGATGCACCACAGATGCTGCTCCAGGAGAGGACACCGGAGCAGCTTTCCTTTAGCCTGCCACGCTTAAGGACACTGGACCGGGGTGACCGTGCTGGAAGATGGCTGCAGCAGCTTCGCTCCTTGGCTGCCCAGCACACTCCATAAGGACCCGACCACTGCTCTCACCGCCCGCATCCAGCTCTCAACACCCCCAGACCTCACCACATGTCCTGGCGGCATCGAGTCACCTACCCATCTCACGCTGAAAGACACCGGAGCCCGCCACTGTGATGGGGTAAGGTCTGGAGGGTTTGCTAGGGGTGTTAGTGCCGTCCAGGGGGAGATGGGGCAGTTGTGCTAGTGCCGCTCTTCCTACAGCCCAGGGGGTGTTGTTTGCCCCCCCAAAAAACCCCACCAGCCGCCACTGCTCACAGGAGAATGCTGCAGAGAGCAGCAACATGTCATTGCATGGTCCTAATCTCTGCAGCATTTAAGACCTCTGCTCACTGCCAGAAAAAGAAAAGGAGGAAGAGGATCTATAATGCCATGTGGCTGGATTGATGTCCAATTAAAAATATGTATGCATTTAAATTTAAAAAAAAAAGGTGTCTAGGTGCTCCATAGGAGAGGTTTGCATGAACTAGGGAGATGGTCATAAGCTGAAATAAGACTTTAATCTCCCAATGAAGGGAAATCTTTGTCCAAAATAATATACTATATTCTTTTGTAAGAAGCCCTTATGATTAATGTAATGACTTGTGTACTCTTTTAGACTTTTTACATAAACTACTCATATGATAACTCGCTCAATTCAGACATTAGTATTCACACTTATTTAATAAGGTAGAGGGAAAAACAATTATAATGTGCAAAGTATAGTATAATCGAGGTTGTGTACCTGCAATATGTATTTGTTGGTGTCAATCAGTCATCATACTGCATCCCTCTTTTGGTACGATAGACCAAAGGTCCAGGATAAATTATACACTGCAAGCAGAAAATCCCTAGTTGTACCAAAAATAGCGCCCAGGGGGTAAAGTGAAATTTTTCATTCTATTACATTTGTGGGTCATGCTAGGGCACAAAAAAATGATCATATTGTTCATGAGATTGATGCTCTTATAACTAATCAAGAACACCTATAAAAGATTAGCTGTGCCTTGGTGTGCATACTTTTGGTATCCCTGCCTCCACACATGCTGAGATTACTCCTGGCATGATGAGATATGACAGGCGAGATAATGACAAGCAATGATCATTCTATTGTTTCTGTGCTAATTTACACATCAAAGAACCAGTAGAAATATATTAAGACATATCCTGTTGGCAAACCTCTGTGTACTGAAACAAGTAAATAAATGCAGCTGCACATAATATTGCGTACATTCCCTTCTAATAGCCTGAATTTTTTACTATAATCATGCACAATTAGATGTGTTTTCCAACCTAAATACCACAAATTCATTTGTAGAGCAATACTGAGAGATCTACCACTCCAGCAATCCCCTCTTTTTTACCCCACAGAGGGATCAAAATTAGCTGTCTTTTTTAATTCATGCTTCAGGACCCTTATAATGCCAGCAACATTGATCAGTATACTAGGCAGCTGTGACTATTTAAATATACACTTAAAGTGGCACTAAACTCTAAAAAATCTATCCACGTATGTATTCTTAAAGTGATTCTAAAGTATTTTTTTCTTTAAAAATAACAACATGTTATACTTACCTGTTCTGTGCAGTGGTTTTACACAGAGCAGCCCAGACCCTCCTCTTCTTGGGTCCCTCGTCAGAGCTCCTTGCTCCTCCCCTCTGCCAAGTGCCCCCACAGAAAGCAACTGGCTATGGGGGCACCCGAGCTGCTCTGTGCGTCCATTCAGACATGGAGCCACAGTTTGACCCCACCCCTCTATCTCCTCATTGGCCCACTGAGATTCTCGGGCAGCCGGAACACTCCTCCAACATCGCTGGATTGAGATTATTATTATACAGGATTTATATAGCGCCAACAGTTTGCGCAGCGCTTTACAACATGAGGGCAGACAGTACAATTACAATACAAATCAATACAGGAGGAATCAGAGGATCCTGCTTGTTAGAGCTTACAATCTAGAAGATGGGCTCGGGTAAGTATTAGAGGGGTCTGGGGGGAGGGAGGGGGGGGGGGTTCTGCTGCACACAGAAGCTCTTTTATCTTAATGCATAGAATGCATTAACCACTTGCCGACCGTCAATCGGCAATTGACGGCGGCAAGGTGGCTCTGTAACGCGGATCGCCGTCATACGACGGCGGCCGCGTGATCGAGCCTAGTGAGCGCGCGCGCGCCGCTGGAGGCGCGTCCGCGCACTCACTGTGTCTGGGGAGGGCCGGGGAGCGGGTGCGGCGGCTTCGATTGCCGCCGGCTACCCGCGATGGCCCCCCCGGAGCGAAGGAGCGGAGGTCCGTGTAAGTAAACACGGACCTCCGCTCTGTGAAGGGGGAAGGGCTGTGATCACAGCCTTCCTGTACATGAAGGCTGTGACCACTTCCCTTCTCCTGTTAGGGCAGTCCCCCCACAGTTAGAACACGCCCAGGGAACATAGTTAACCCTTAGAGCGCCCCCTGCAGGTTAACCCCTTCACTGCCAATGGTATTTACACAGTAATCAGTGCATTTTTATAGCACTGATCGCTGTATAAATGCCAATGGTCCCAAAAAAGTGTCAAAATGGTCCGACATGTCCGCTGAAATATCGCAGTACCGCAAAAAATCGCAGATCGCTGCCATTATTAGTAAAAAATAAAAAAAAATAAAAACCCCAAAAATGAATTCTCATCATCCGTAAACGCGACCACTTTTGCGCAAACCAAACAATAAACGCCAATTGCGATTTTTTTTTATCGCAAATATGAGGAAGAATATAAATCGGCCGAAAACGGTGAAAAAAAAATTATATTTTTTTTTTGGATTTGTATTTTAGCAAAAAGTAAGAAATTTGGGTTTTTTTTGCAAAATTGTCGCTCTTCTTTTGTTTATAGCGGCGATCAGAAATTACGCAGAGGGGATCAAATACCACCAAAAGAAAGCTCTATTTGTGGGAAAAAAAGGACGCAAATTTCGTTTGGGTACAACGTCGCATGACCGCGCAATTGTCAGTTAAAGCGACGCAGCGCCGAATCGCAAAAAGGGCTCCGGTCCTAAAGCTGGAAATCCTTCCGGTCCTTAAGTGGTTAAGATAAAAAAAACCTTCTGACTTTACAATCACTTTAAAACAGAACTTCACTTTCTCGGTCAACATTAACTATTTTTAAACCTCATGCTGCTTGCATTGGTAAATAGATAGGAAAGTTTATCATATTTACTTGACCAGGTCATTTTTTGCGATACGGCACTGCATTGCTTTAACACTGTACCCAAAGAAAATTGATGACCTTATTTTCGCACAAATAGAGCTTTCTTTTTGTGGTATCTGATCACTTCTGTGATTTTTATTTTTTGCACTATAAACAAAAAAAGACCGACAATTTAGACAAATAAAACAATAAGAATGATCGGCGGGTCCTGGCGGCCATCATGGCCGCTGGACCTGCTGATTGTCTCCCGCTGTGTCCAATCACGCGTGATCCAGGTACGTGATTTTGCACTTAAGGGCTGCCCTGCCTCAGTATATGTACGTGAGGCGGTCCTTAAGCGGTTAAAACTTTTTATTTACATTTCTCCAGTTACTTCCTGCTTTCCATGCCTAGGCAAATGATGTCATAATCCCAAGAGTCTTCAAGAGGGGAGGAGGGATTTCCCATATAGACACACCCACCTGCCTGCATGCCTGAGCTAAGGGCAGATGGATTCCAGAAAATAAATACTACATGAGTCATCTACCCTTACTCAAGATACCAGAAATGCTAAAAGAGGTGATTTTCAAAGTCATTCCTGAGCAAAATAAAGTTTGGAGGCATGGATGGATGGGAGAGTTGCTTTAAATATTAAAAAAAGAATGAAATAGTATTTTTGTTTTTTCTTGCTCAGACGCAGTGTAGTTCTGCTTTAACTCGGAAAAGCTGCTTTTATTTCTGTCAACCTTGACCAAACCCGCTAAGGTTCTCGCATCTAATTGGCAGCAGGTTGCATTTGCAGGTGTAGATGCACCCTTAAAATATAACTCCACTTTTGTTGAGAAAAAAACATTCCCCTCTGACTGATCTATGTACATTACAAGGATTATAACAAACTTTGCTGCAGATTCCTACCTTTTGTTATTCTGAAAAAAAAAATCACTGCTTGTTCCTCTGTACTCAGTGGGTCTAATGGGAGTGGTTTCATAATTATGAGTCAGCTGTGGCAGCTGCAGGACACTAATGAGAAAAGCTGCTGGGCCTGCATCCCTTTAGACGTGTTCCTATTGGGAGTATCTCACCAAAAATGACATTTTTGCTGCAGGGGATGCCTGAAATCTGACTTGTATCTTAGGCAGACTTCTGGGAAAATTGGTGAGCCAATCACACAAGCAGGAAATTATGTTTCTGGGGAGTGGTCAGTACACATTCTGTGTACAGAACACCTCCAGGTAGCCATATTGCATTGCATTCTCACAAAATTACAGAGCTGCAGATTGAAAAGGAAAGGTCATTTTTAATAACATTCAATTACAATATGACTTGTATCGCAATTGCACACGCTATATTATATTTTCTTTATTTAGTATATTTTTCCCTACAGAAGTGGAGTTACCCTTTAACAGTTCAATTGCTCTTATAATGTACATGCTCAATATTTCAGTGTTACTGACACTTACAGTGCTGAAATATCAGAAATGATATACATGGCATTGTTCTCCTTGTGATGTATGCCTTGTAAAACCTCACAGATTTGCATCATCTTCAGCAATATCTAGATATAAAAGCCCCATGCAGAATGCACCCATAAATCTTCTTTAAATAGTACAGAGAGAGTCTATCACTAATTCAAACGTATTCTTTTTTTTTTTTTAAATGAAGACTTTGCTGCGGAGTATATTAATCTAACTTTAATTTTGTTCCTGCACAATTTAATTTACATGCACTTACAAAAACTCCCTTTGCCCCGTGTGGAGGAAATCTTACATTTCTAAAAGACAAGGACCTTTACATACTAGAACCCGTTTCCCTCAAAAACATTCACGTACATTTAATTTAACACGTCCTTGTTTTAATTTCAATCTAATTATATGAGGCGTCGTTTCAGAAGTAAATTTTTTTTTTTTTCTTATGCAAACTTAATCACTATCTGAGAGAGACATGATAAATTTCTTCTAAATACCCACGTAAGACGTACCCCGAAAATATAGATCTATAACGACTTCTACTACGTTTAGACACTCCAAAATGTTCCGTATGTAGTGTTCCTCTTGTTACGGTACATATAGTAAAGACTATAAAGTCGTGACATTCACAGTCATTGTGACTTTATAACT
>BLSH010342379.1:869874-905716 GCA_018402905.1 Glandirana rugosa
ATATATATATATATATATATATATATATATATATATATATATATATATATATATATATATATATAATGTTAAAGTAGAACTATAGGGAAAAAAAATGATGTCAGAGATTTACATTCACTTTCTGTCCCATAGCCAAACAGGAACAGTCCCTGCACATTAGGGGAATCCCTTAGGGACTCCCAGGTCACTCTAATTAGTGTCCCCATTGGAAGATTTACCCTCTATTACTTTTCTGGGGACAACCCAAAATTTGGAATTTTCTTTTGCTTTCCTTTCAATGATAATGGTAAACAGGACAAAAAGAGAGGATGAATCTTGGGGACACAGACAGCAATAAAACTTGACAGGTGTTTTAATCCCTCTCCACTCTAAAAAAAGTGTTGATTTTAGTACTTTAAGGTTTGCCACAAGCAAAAATTGTTCAAGAATGGTTTGGGGAACACAAAAATGAGTGTGATGTTTTGACATGGCCTACAAATTCTCTAGATCTCAGTCCAATCGAGCATGTGTGGAATGTGCTGGAAAAACAAGTCCAATCCATGGAGGCCCCACATACAGGACTTAAAGGATCTGCTACTGACAGCTTGGTGCCAGATACCACAACATACCTTCAAACACCTAGAGGAGTCCATGCCTTGACAGGTCAGGGCTCAACCTACTCAATATTAGATGGGTGGTCATAAAGTTAAGGCTGATCAGTGTGTATGTGCAGTGCATGATATAACAACTGTGTATTTAATTGTTAGGTGTGTTTCTGTAACTTTTCTCCTGAAATACATAAAAGCTTTGCAATGTTACTGGCTCAGCTAGACTCCCTTGAAGGGCAATCTCTTTTGTGAACCCACAACAAACAATAACCACTGTGTAAGGTACAGCCTGATTCTGAACATATATTTAATACGCTAGCAGACAACATGACTCAATGACATTCTCCGACTACAAAAGCATTTCTACTTTGGGGGCCAGTGACAAAGCACAAGGTCACATCGCTAACTTTTACAATAAGCAGCACTTTTATCTACATTTGCTGTGCTGGGAATATATACATTTATTCTGCATTATACTTTTTTCCAAAAGATCTCTCCCATTAGATTTGACATTGCAAAAAAGAAATAATGACAATTCTGCAAAAAGCCAGCAATGTCACTTCAGCATTCGAACCGTCTTAAATTAACATATGAATCTAGTCTGTAATTTATTGCTAGATAGATGAGAGTGACTCTCACATACGAGAAAGGAAATAAAACCATTTAATAGCAGTGGTAAAGAAAATGAATTGCTATTTAATATAAAAATCACCTGTCATAAATCAGATTTTGTTTTCCTTTTGTAAGCAGCTTAATGCTGCCGTGCAAGCAGTAACACTCATTTTTTAACACTTTCATGCAATAACAAATTGAGCAAAAGTTATCAAAGGTGCTCTGTCTAAAAAGGCATTAGGGTTGATATCCTACAACCGGAGAGTGCAAAATCTGTGCATGGCAGCCAATCAGCTTTTTCCTTCAGCTTGTTCAATTAAGAATTCAAAAAAGCCTGGAAGCTGATTGGTTGCTATGCAGATCTGCACCAGACTCTGCACTCTCTAGTTTTAGTAAATCAACCCCAATGTGTAAATAAAAAAGTTTCCAGTAAAGAAGAAAGTACATACTTATGTTTCCAGATGCTGCTGTTCCAATGGAAGAGAAATTATCCCATGAAGTTTCTTTATAAACCATTTTTTTGTGGAGTGCTGGTGACTTCCTACTTCGTGATTCTAATCCTGCAAAGCACCACCTTGCAGTCACTACTAGCACCCTCCTGCTCACATTGGTCTATCATTGTAAGGATAGTGCAGCTCAGGACAAGATTTGCATCTTTAGAAACCAACACCTCTAACTGTGTCCATTGTCTGGTCTATGGTCAATGGTTTCTGCTGACCATTATGTCAATACTTTGTCCTCTTCTAAGCCTCTTCTAAGCTGAATGACACCCAGCATCACCCAATCAACTTTCTGTGAGCCAAAGGTGTCAAGGTCATACCTATTCGGGATCATCATTAAGCCACCCTGGGCACATAGGAGAATGCTGCAGAAAATGGCACCACATCATTATGTGAGCGTATCCCTTACTGTATTAAGGAACTGCCCTCTTCATCTGCCCAGAGGCAGATGACACTCATGGGGTCATTGACCAGACTGAAGATCCAGGAAAAAAAAAATGAAAAAATGTAAAAAAAAAATGCTAGAGGGATCCATGGGATGGGAAGGTGAAAAAGAATAGGGAGGACTGGGTTTTAAATTAAAAATAAAAATGTAATTAATAGTCTCTTCTAGTTTTGTGTATCCTAGAATGTCTAAAGACAGGATGTAACATGGCAGCCAAATTCTTTTTGCATTGCGACAACCTCTTTCCTTATATAGACGGACTTTTTAACCACTACAAAACTGTTTGATTGGAGTAAGAAAAGGTATATGTGAGGTGAGACAAGGTCACATTTTTGCTACCTGCAACCCTAGGTGGCAATGGCAGGCAGGATGACCTTATTATGTACTCACAGGCAGGGGAAACCTATTATAAATGGGAATGTGTGACTGACAACCAGCCAACATATCTGCATTCTGCCTATAGCTCTGCAATTGGTAACGCTCACTCTCACTGCTGATTGGGGAGTTATAGTTCTGACTCAGGGGGAATTGGACCTCTGTAGAGAAACCACTGCTTCTACACAGAGAGTAAAGTGGGGTACACACTATGAGAAAATCAGAAGAAACATTTAGTACAAGGCACGAGCATTCGATTTTCTTATAGTGTATACACAACTGTCAGATTTAGACTTCCCAAATGAAAATTTCCAAAGGGACAATCTCCAAAATGTTTCTCCTACGTGAACAAAATGAGAGAATTTAGTTTAATGTGTACTGTTTCCATATGGTTTTCGTACGAGAAAAATCAGATACCAAAAACTCTACATGATCAAAAACAATAAACAACAAAAAAAAGCCTCTGTTGTTCGAGAAATTTAGTACATTTAGTACCATCCTCGGTTTCGACCTGCTGTGAAACATCAAGGAAAGCCTGATAATCGTTTATCCGATTTCCTTATAGTCTGTACTGGGCTTTAGGATACTTCTCTGCAGCACACTGGCAGGGGACCGACTTTTCTACTGAGAATGTGACTTCTTTCTGAAGGAAAGAGACTGCAAGACTTTGAAGATCTTTTGTTTTAATGGAACTGGAATGTACTTAGCCGATATTTTACATGGGGACTGGCAGTAAATTATTCCCCTGCCTTTCAACCACAGAAAAAAACATTTATAACTTCTGTTGCTTATCTAAATCTAGATTACTATATTTAAAACAAAAAATCATTTCCTGGGACTTTAACTAAAACAAACCAGAATAATGTATTTAAATCCATCTGCTCAACATGGAAGGACAAACAAATATGTAGTTTATTTTACAGTATGATACCAATCTGAGATTTATTTCCCAATACCGTCTGAGAGTCATGTTTTGCTTGCAGAAACAATGCAAGGAACCAATTAAGTCTGTAGATGAAGAAGTGCATGCTGGGTCTCAGATGCAAGATACAAAGACATATCCCATGATTCCTCTTGGTAGTCAGCCAAGGTGTTGCTTGCTTTATACATAGTATTATCATTCTCTTTCATGTTCCAATGCAAAGCCTCTGGTAGATACTATTGAAAGACACCGAAATTCATAAAGTCTTGAAATTGCTGAATTCTATGTAAACTTGGGGATATGCAAAGGATGAGCAGGTGTACTTAATAAGTGCTGACAAATGAAGCTGTCATTAACCACAGCTTTAGGAGAAGCTGTCACAATTGGGCTAATGCAGGAATCTGAATATTCAGTCTTTAATTACAATGATAATTGCACAGACTTATTTATGAAGGATTTTTATTCTCCCTCTTAAACTGTATCTCTAAGGCAAAACTTTTTTTTTGCGTAGTTTTGGACCGGGCAGAGAATGGCTGAAACCTCGGTCAGGTTTTTTCTATAGTTTCTATGTCCCCACTAGGGAGGTTCTGCCTATCTGCTCTGGTGACAACTGTCAGCCGAAAAGAAAGCAATGGGAAAACCAAAGGTTTAAGGTTTCCACAAAAAACAAGGATTGAACGGAAGTCTTCTATGAGAACGCCATTTAGAATTACCTATTAACATTTACACTAAGGCCTAAAATATCACTTAAAGGGATATTAAACACATGCTGTTAAATTTAGATTATCTCTCCTCTTTTTGTATGTGGGTGATTGTACTGTAATTATTTTAATAAATGAAAAAAACATCTCAGTGCCTTTTTTCCTAATTGATATACAGCTGTCACATGACCAAGCTCTTTCCCAGTTTATCTGCAGGGACACATACGTAGGAGGAGCTTCTAGTCCTCTGCTGCTGGTCACATGTTCAAAATAAAAAAAACAGCCTTTGGTATACAGAGCAAAAAAAAAAATGAATATCAATAAACTGTTTTAAATTGTCATACAAGTATATATTTGAAATCAAATCTTTGTTTTTTTGGTAATGACATGGTATGGGCGGATTTCTGCCAGTCACAGGCTGTGTCATGTCCCTTCAGCCTGTGTCATAGAATAACGGGGAGGTGAAGCCACCATCAATCAAGAGGTAATATCCCACCCCTATTGTGTTTATCTGCTTAGAGGGCAGGGAGGAGCAGGGCGGGAGTGGACTGTCATTTGCCACTGTGTATACGCCCACATGTATGACACTATAGTTACATGGGCTGCTCAGATGTGATAGGGAGGAAATGTTCAGGGTAGAAAATACACTGAAAACTGAGCATGTGCAGAGTTGCCACCATAGTTGCAAAATCCCTAGCTGAATTGGGTACATGAACAGAAGGTGGAGATAGAGAGCAGCAGACGCAATCAGGTTTCTTGCAGAATGCAGAAAACAAATCCATAGTTACTGAGTGAGTATTAACAGCATGTAATACACTATTTATTGATAGTTTTTTATGATGTGGGCTTTAGTGGCACTTTAAGTTTAACCCCTAATTCATAACCATAAGCTTACCCTTATACCTTGTCTGGCACCCAACTTCTTGGTACTTAGAACTCCCTCTTCTGTTCCAAGATTTACCAGTGCCAAGATATTGCTTATTTTTTGCTTCAAAGGGCTCTCCATTGAAGAGCAATTTTGGCAGGATGCAGTTGGCGTGATCAAGACGTGTTGTTTCTAGAAGATACCCCATATCAAAACACCCCCACCAGCAAATGAACATTTGTTGCCTGCTTTATTCTACACACTGTTATCACATGCCACCTGAAGCATAACTATGTAGACACTCAAGTACTGGCTGGATGATATCACTTGTTTTACAGTTTAATGATGAATGGCAATAGACCAATGACTTGATTCTTGGTGACGCGGGTCAAGCTTTTAAAAGAAGATCAGATGGGTAGTTAGTCTCAGTGGAATTCACCCAAATTAGTTTGGATGGATAAGACAAGTACACATTTTTTAGAAGGATATCACCCACCTTCTCAATACATTGTTGAAATAATAATATTTTTTCTTTGCATCAACATTTTCAGAATTCTCATCTAATCATACTGTATGGGAAATGTGTCCTCGCATACTAAAATAAGTAAAAGATATGACCATATTAAAGAGAGATGGTGCAGCCAACTTGAAGTGGAACTGAACTCAAAAAGGGAAGATTGGCTTTGTACAGCTAACAAATAGAAATGTTGCCTAGGCAGTACCCTGTAAAATCTAGCTTTGCCCTTAAATTCCTCCAGAAAAATAGCAGGCATCTTCTTGTGCCAACATCCTTATTTATCATAGGTATTTATACAGTGCCAAGAATCTAAACAGTGTTTTACATATTGCACATTTGCATCAGTCACTGCCTTCAAGGATCTTACAATGTAAGGTCCCCACCACACATGCATATATGCTAGGGCCAATTTAGAAAGGAGCCAATTACCCACCAGTGTGTCTCTGGAATGTTGGTGGAAACCAGAGTAACTGGAGGAAACCCATGCAAGCACAGGGAGAACATGCAAAATCCATGCAGGTAATATCCTGGTTGGGATTCAAACTGACAACCCTAGTGCTTCAAGGCAGAAGTGATAACCAGTAAGCCACTGTGCTACCCATAACTGTCTATCTGAAGGGTGAGATCATCCAAGACACTACTGCCTGTGAGTGTTATTTGGGGTGAAAATTGTTAATTTCACTATTGCTCATTATTCTCCTTGCTGCAGAGAACCCTGTACCTGTGGACCTGGACTGCATGCATCACCTTGCTTGTGCTTCATCCATTCTGTGGATCTGTGCTGTCTGCATACCTCCTGCTGCTCCTTGAATATTTCCCCCACCAATCATCAGTATACCAATGTGGAGGGGGGGCTCTGCCTCTACTAAGATGATTGTCTCCAAACAGAGTGTAAGTGTGTAACAAGACATTGTTAATCATTAAGGGCCGGTTCACACAAGGGCGACTTACGCTCCAACTTGTGTCGCCCCAAGTCGCTTGACATTTGAAATCCCATTGAAGTGAACGAGAGCCATCTTAATGTACACTACTGAAATCCGTCTGACTTCAAAAAAGGTTCCTGTACTACAGCGGTTCTCAACTCCGGTCCTCGGGACCCCCAACAGGCCAGGTGTGCAGAATAACTGAAATACACCACAGGTGATATAATTTGCTGTTCAGCAATTGCAGTATTCTAGTCTGCATCTCCCCAAGGTAATACTTAAAATCTGGCCTGTTGGTGGATCCCGAGGACCAGAGTTGAGAACCACTGCTGTACTACTTCAAGACGACTTCTCTCCAACTTGTGCTCATAGAATTCAATGGAAGTTGCATCCAAGTCAGATCCCTTATTTATATTGAAGCAACTTTACAGGAAAAATATAATAATTTACCCAGTGAATTCCCAGGCAACCCCCTCCCCCCTTTTCTGATTGGACACAGGCAAAGTCGCCTGGCTTGGAGTCGCGTTGTAAGTCGCCCAAAGTCACACTGAAGTTGCCTTCAAGTTGCGTCTAAAATCGCCTGGCAAAGTCGCTCCAAAGTCGGATCGCCCCTGTGTGAACTCAGGCTGATGGGGAAAAGATCAGCTGCAGAGGGAGTAGACTTTTATTTTAAAAAAAAACACCCCCTAGCATTATTGCCCATGGCCAACTTGAGTAAGAGCAGATGATTCATGTAACATTGACTTCCTGGAATTTATCTGCCCTTAACTCAGGCATGTAGACAGGAGAGTGTGCTTAGCTGAGAAAGCCCCTCCTCCCCTGCTGAAGACTCTTGGGATGTATGACATAATTTGCTTAGCCCTGGAAACCAGGAAGTAACTGAAGATATGTAAAAAAAGGTTTAAAATAAGAGATGCACCAACATTTTGACGGCCAAAACATATCGGCCAAAACATTGGTTTTTTTTTTGCATTTTGCCGATAGAGAAAAAGGTGCCGATAATGGCACAAAAAACGCACACGATTTTTCCACAATTTTACCATGATTTTGCCGCAATTTTAACATGATTTTACTGTGCTTAGGGCGTGTTTTTCATAGGACATGTGACACAAACACCGCATAAAAAATGTAACACGTGCGTTATTGATGCGCTCTTGCTGAGCTTTTCAATGCATTTTTGGTGCGTTTTTATAACTGAGCAAAAATGCAGGAAGCAAAGATTTTTATCACACCAATGGACCAGTGTGAAGACATACATAGAATTTAAAGGGATAATGGCCGACAATAAATTCATATTCATTTAAATTCATGATATTAATTAATACCTCAAATTTAAAACTATTATATGTAAAAATATATATATATATTTTAAAAACTGCCATTTTTGGTTTCGGCCAAGTGACTGCAGACTCGATGTCCCGCCAGCTACTCACAACTGCCTGGCAGAGAAGAAAAACGGGGAACCGCCGAGGTAAACACGGCGTTCCCCGCTCTGTCAGGTGGCATGTGAGAGATCTACTGATCCCTGTCACTGGGATCAGTTAGATCTCTTATGAGCCTGGCAGCCCAGCCCCCTCACAGTTAGAACATGCCCAGGGAACAAAGTTAACCCCTTCATTGACCCCTGCAGGATAACCCCTTCACTGCTAATTACATTTATACAGTAATCAGTAAATCGCTGTATAAATGTCCTTGGTCCCAAAAAAGTGTCAAAAATGTCCAACATGTCCGCTGCAATATCACAGTCCCAATAAAAATCGCAGATCACCACCATTACTAGTAAAAAAAAAATAGTAAAAACGCCATAAATTAATTCTCATGGTTTGTAAACGTGGCAACTTTTGCGCAAACCAATCAATAAACGCTGATTGCTATTTTTTTTACTGCAAATATGAAGAAGTATATATATCGGCCAAAACTGATGAATATATATTTTTTTTATATATATATTTTTTTGATTTGTATTATAGCAAAAAGTAAAAAATATTGGTTTTTTTTTAAATTGTCGCTCTTTATTTGTTAATATCGGTGATCAGAAATGACGCAGAGGTGATAAAATACAACCAAAAGAAAGCTCTATTTGTGGGGAAAAAAAGGACGTCAATTTTGTTTGGGTACAACGTTGCACGACCGCAGTTAAAGCGATGCAGTGCCGAATTGCAAAAAGGGATCTGGTCCTACAGTAGGAAATCATTCCAGTGAAGAAATAAAAAATAAAAAAAAATAAGAAAAAAGAAATAAAAAAGTATATTTTTTTAAGCAAATGTCACCTAAGTATGTGAAATTGAGAGGTTCAGCTTTTGGTGAAATCAGTTAGAAGTAATAATCGAAAGAAATTAGGATAAAGGCAGACACGCTGGGCATTCCCAGTTACATTTTAGAACAATAGAGAAAAGCCCGCGCACATTAAAAATCTGAAAATAAATAAATTATGAAGATAAAAATAAGAACTGAATTATATGATAGGGGCAGCCAGCAAAAAACAACTGATCAAATTGTGCATATAAATAACAATAAAAAATATTGCAGCGCCCACAATAAATATGACTAAGCAAATAAAAGAACAGTCAAGTATAAAAATAAATAAAAGCGATATGAGGTATAAACAGTTTGTGCGAACTCCAAACTCCAATAAGATTAGTTCATATGGTAAGAGGTTTGCATGGGGATGAAAATATGGGTCCAATAAGGCATTTCACACAAATCCCATCATGCCTACAGGCAAGGCACCAAAAAACTCCAATAATCAAGTAATGGGTGTACGCTTACCAGACTGAGGTAGATAGAAAGCAGGGGTTTATTCCACCGTGAGTGGGGTTACTCTGATGTCATCTGATCATATGTGCTGGGAAGAGACAGGACCAGGATCCTTAGTCCACCGAACGTCAGAGTCTTCTGTTTTGAGGTATCTCCAGAGTCATCCAGGATAGCACCTCTCCGGGAATTCAGTCACTCGCCATGAATCATTGGAAGAAAAGAATGGGGGGACCACAATAGTGTAATACTGTCTCAAAACAAATCCTTTATTTGATAAAGGGATTACAAATACTCACAAAACAAATGTGCAATAAGAGCTCTCAATAAAACCGGTATGACAGGAGGAGTCAGGAACCCAAGGGTTCCTGACTCCTCCTGTCATACCGGTTTTATTGAGAGCTCTTATTGCACATTTGTTTTGTGAGTATTTGTAATCCCTTTATCAAATAAAGGATTTGTTTTGAGACAGTATTACACTATTGTGGTCCCCCCATTCTTTTCTTCCAATGATTCATGGCGAGTGACTGAATTCCCGGAGAGGTGCTATCCTGGATGACTCTGGAGATACCTCAAAACAGAAGACTCTGACGTTCGGTGGACTAAGGATCCTGGTCCTGTCTCTTCCCAGCACATATGATCAGATGACATCAGAGTAACCCCACTCACGGTGGAATAAACCCCTGCTTTCTATCTACCTCAGTCTGGTAAGCGTACACCCATTACTTGATTATTGGAGTTTTTTGGTGCCTTGCCTGTAGGCATGATGGGATTCGTGTGAAATGCCTTATTGGACCCATATTTTCATCCCCATGCAAACCTCTTACCATATGAACTAATCTTATTGGAGTTTGGAGTTCGCACAAACTGTTTATACCTCATATCGCTTTTATTTATTTTTATACTTGACTGTTCTTTTATTTGCTTAGTCATATTTATTGTGGGCGCTGCAATATTTTTTATTGTTATTCCCAGTTACATGTTGGTTACAGTACTGGAGAAAAGAGTGACATTTTTATTCTGAAAGCCACTCTGGGATACAGCAAATCAGTAAGGGACAAGCCCAAACGTTTCATACAGGATTTGCCAATTCAGTATGTAATGTTTTGAACTGCTACGCTGTGACTCTTTGTGTTTTAATCAAAAGCAGATTTAAGGACACTTGAAGAAAGGCTTCCTACAGTGATATACTATGTTCTATGGCCTTCAAAAGAATAACATTATTGTAAGTGTCATCATTGAACTTCTGCTTAGGATCAAAATGCCTGTGTAGTGATCCAGCTCCAGAGTCTGATCAAATCCTGGTTACACAGCTATTATTAAACTCAGGTTGGAGCCCTTCATCTTCCAGCTAGGCGTTCCAAATCTGTGACCTCTTTAATTGAAATCTGAAGAAGAAAAGGGACTCATTGGCAAGGACGATTCAAAAAGAGAAACTTTAATAAATAGAAAGATACTGTAATGTGATTTCTCTGCCAACTAACGGGGGGGAATTGACTGCATGTGGCAGCCTGGCTTTTGTGAAGAAGAAAACCTGCTTACACAAATGTGATTTCTCATACGGGCACCAATCCTAACTACATCAAGGAATGTATTTAGCCCTCTTAAAGGGAACCTGTCATGTGTGGAAAGCTAGTAAGCATCCCAGCCATTTTCCTTTTGAGGTTTTTGACAATGGTAGTTTGCTTTGTTTTAGGTTCTCTCTGTGTAACCTACAAGAAATGGCAGTGCTAGATGGTATGAACATGCCACCTTGGCCTACAAGCATGCCAGCTTCCCTTCCTGTAAATGAACAACTTTGAACAAGCCCATAAATCTCTTATATTTGTGTTGTCCACCAATGTTTGTGAGGCAGAGGAAGTGCCAATAATAGGATGTATCGGGTTTTTTATATTTTACATTAAATCTTTTTGACAGCCTAGAAATTGTCACAGAAGCACATAAATACACTAACATTAAATTTGAGGTACAAAGCCATTGTGGAAAATAACATGCATAAAAGAGCTCATATATAAACAGTGTTATTAAATCTTATGTAAAAAAAAACTCATTATAAAAAAACTCAAAAGCTGGAAATGTTTCTACATGCTGTAAGTCAGTGACATCACTCTGCAAACTGGATAGTCTTAGATAGACCTGTGGTTTAATTTAAATTGAAATTAAAGGCCAACTCCAACTCCAGCTACTATTTAATTAAACAGTCACAGCAACAAGTTTTTTTTTCTTTTGGAAACAATGTTTGAGCAAAATGAATAAAAGATGAGAGTTGTTAGCACCCCCGCGTAATATAATTTTTCCCTTTCTTGTAACTGCCACTTTTGCTGAATAGTTTGGCCTGTTACAAGAAGTAGAAAAATAATCGATCGATTAGTAGGATGAACAATAATATTAAAACTACATTACAGGGGAGGTTAAAAAAATACTACTGTGTTATTGCTATTGGTAGACTGTATTGTATGGTTTTTTTCCAAAATTATACTTTAAACAATGACTAAAAATAAAAAAAGCATAGGCAGGGCTTCGATGTGCTTTTGAGCCCCTTCTCACATTTTGTACCTGGCTGTGTTACTTAAAATAGCCACTTAAAAACTGCTCAGATGTCTTGGAAAATACAAAATATGCTTTCTACATGACAAAAAGTACAATGTGTGCCATTTAAAAAAGTCCACTAACAGAACACCTAATTTGTCATTTTAAATAATGTTTGTAGGCCAATATGTGATATACCATAGAGAGGTCCTTGACCCTGTGAAGAACTTTATGTATCTAAGTCAGTGGTTCTCAACTCCTGTCCTCGGGACCCACTAACAGGCCAGGTTTGCAGGATAACTGAAATACAACACAGGTGATATAATTTGCTGCTCAGTGATTGCAGCATTCTAGTCTGCATCTCCCCAAGGTAATACCTAAAATGTGGCCTGTTGGTGGGTCCCGAGGACCGGAGTTGAGAACCACTGATCTAAGTGCTATGAAGACCAAGGCTACACACAACGGAAGCTATTTGGTAAACTGTATTACTAACTGGACACATCACTCTTATAATCTTATAATCATGAGGTCTGCCTGGTTCACATATATCGAATAATGTTAATTCCTATAAGTATTAGTTAAGATCACAAAACTTCAACTGCTTGACCGTGCATACTTTGCCCCATGCTTCCCAATTCTTATGGCTTTTTCTTTTAAACAATGTTTTGACGGTCCATAGAGGCAGAAAAAGGAGAGATGTTGATTTTTTTTTAGATTCCAGCAGATGCAAGTTGGGCTTAGGGCTCTTTCACACTTAAAGCGGAGTTCCACCCTAAAGTGGAACTTCCGCTGGTTGGATCTCTCCCCCCTTCAGGTGTCACATTTGGCACCTTTCGGGGGGGAGGGGGAAGAGGGCACTTGTCTTTAGACAGGTGTCCTTTTCCACACATCCGGGAGCTCTGGCCGGCGGCCGCGGCTGCTGATGTCAGCAGCCCGGCTCTCTCCTCCCTGCTTGCTCTGCTTCTGGCCGCCTGGCCAGTAGCAGAGCGCGGCAGAGCCTCACGCATGTGCAGTAAGGTGCCCCGGCGTGAAGCTGTACTGCTACACGTCTGGGTTCCCTTACCCGCGATGGAGGCAGCTGCACCCGTCCCCCGATCCGAAGATCGGCGGTGGGTGCAGACATCGCTGGACTCCAGGACAGGTAAGTGTCCTAATATTAAAAATCAGCAGCTACTGTATGTGTAGCTGCTGACTTTTAATTTTTTTTTCCCTCGGACCTCTGCTTTAAGGTAAAATTCAAAGCAGCCTAAAAGCACATTAATGCATCTATAGCATTAATGAGCATTTGTGTTTTGCAGGCGTTTATGTTGCATCAGGGAACATCTCTCAAATGTCCCATGTGTGTGTTTGTATACAAGGCTAAAATCATCACTTTTTACACTTTGCAACCGCACTGTAAATACATTGTAAACACCATAGGCAGTTGCAAAGCATCAACACTGCAGGCGGCGTTATTTTTGCCTCGCAGCAACACAAAGCAACCCTAACGTTGCAGTGTGAACACCTCCATCCTCTCTATTGTAACAATTCTGTGAAAGGCATTCGGAAAGCATTAAAAATGTGACCCACCCGCCTATTTTTAACGCCTATGTGAAAGAGCTCTTTATAAGTTTCCTATTTGATTTTTTTAAACTGAAATCTTCTAACAAAAGACCCTTGTAGTGGGAATCCCCCTGCACCGCAAGGGTTACATGCTCATTTTATCTAGGTGGAGCTTAAAAAGTAGCCATATTTATTCTATCCTTCACTCCTGCAGTCTTCCTTCCAGTTGGACGATTGTTCCTCCTAAACTGCTTCTCCTCAGCACTCTACAGACACTCAGAAGTTATCACATACGATGAAAGGTCAGTAATCCTATATGATTACCCCTTCTAAGGGGAGTGATAAGGAGGCATAAGGTAAGTATAAGTGCTTTCTCTGCCCCTACCCCCCCCCCCCAGTAAAAACTGAGTATTTAACACCACTTGCAGAGGGGGAGGGGTGCAACTGCAAGGGATACAATTTGTGTTACTCAGAGTATGGCGTTAAATATATATTTTACTTACATTTTTTTTTTTTTTATTTGGCAAACTATGTAATCTTCACAGATAATCTGAATAATTCAACATATTCTTTTTAAGTCTTCCAGGTTCCAAGATGTCTACACTTGTCAGCCTTCTATAGTTTGTCTTTAGTTTTTGCCTCTAAAGCTACGCATGCATGTTACCATCTTCTTTAGATCTACCAACAACTATACATTGCAAGGACTTGTATGATTGCCTACAAATTCAAGAGCTTGTTTAGAAAGGCCGTCTCGTTACTTAGTTTTGATAAAGCGGAAGCAGTTTATACATTCATATTGTAGTGCGTATAGACAGTTTTAAGTCAGAAAATTAAGGTTTGCAAAGTTCAGCAGTTTAGTAATTATTCTACAAGCCACAGCTAAATGCAATGTACCTGAACAATGAACAGACTTATTTGCTAAAAGCTAACCAGCAGATTATTCTTTTGTTAGCCACAGCATTAACACTAATGAGTTTCACTACCTGCTAACCACAAGAGGCACAAGGGGCAGACAAACTCACCTTTGGCACTTACAGACTCAGTGGTCTATTAACACTGCTTAAGTACTTTTTGGCATTTAGATAAATAAAACCTGAGGTGTTTTTGTTCTCTATTAGAGCCAAATGAGGTGCACGGAAAATACAAGGATTTTTTTGGGGGAAGGACAACTTTATATTGCCATATAGTGTTTGTGTGCCTCATCAGTGAATTTTACACTCACATAATATGCATTCAGCTACTTTACAAATGAATTCAGTCTTTAGGTCAGTCAGATCAGTAAACAGAAGCCATGTTATAGGCTTAATCAAAAAACAAAGCAGTTGAGCAAGCCATAAGTCAGTTTAATGTTGTTAGGTCACTTAAGAACTGCATTTTGATTGGTTGCTTTAGTATTGTGCTTTGCTCATTCTTACCTGCCTTTGCACGGCCTTTCATAAAAAAAAATGTGTGGCATCTTCCTAGCCTAGAATGCTGGGTAAATTTCATTTTACTAATCAATAAAGCAGTGATTGTTTGGCCAGGTCTGTTCAGGTCTTTATAGGCTGGCAGTTTGATTGCTTCCCTCTGCCTCTAGAAGACGTTTCCAGAACTTAGGACGGGAGAATCAAATAAGCAGTCTGAATATTTATCATGCTCCAGCTAATCTTTAGAGAGGAGTGTCTGGAAGGGGGCTGGAACGGTGATAAATAGTCTGAAGCACTGCAGGGTTCCTACTCTCCTGGAGGTTTCCAGAGCCAGAGGGGCTGCTGCCCTAAAGCAACCCATGGACTATACAGCTGCTCTAAAGGCCTCAGTAGTGTCAGGGCTGAGGGCCTTGGTGGACTTTGCTTGGTGGTGATTGGCAACCCATGGACTGTACAGCTGCTCTAAAGGCCTTGGTGGTGTCAGGGCAGAGGGCCAGGATGGACTTTGCTTGTTGGTGGTTGTAGAACCTTACCACAGAGGATCTGGTCTAGAGAGGTACTGTCTCATTCACTGAACCATGTTCGAAGGAAGCTGGAAGGTGACTGCTGTTCTGGGGAGTTGGTAAAGACCCTAAATTGATCCCTGTGACTGTTCAGTGTTTTGGAGATTGCACTGCAGAAGTTCTGCAGAGACACAAGATAACCAGATGCCAAAGACTTGACTTATGGTCCCCAGCTGTGAAGCATTAGACTGTCCAGCACCCACAATTACTTAAGGAGAGGAATGTCCTCTCAGTGCTGAATACTACTCATTTTGGAGTAGCCCCTGCCCTAACCCCTCTCCTATTAAAGTTACTCCAAGCAATAAATAATAAAAAGAAAACCCCTAGACTGTTTATTGTAGCTGGGTCAAGTAAACTGGTGCTTGGGTGGACAGGCAGCATCTACACTTTTGGGGAAGACAAATATATTATTATCTGTGTCACAGATATGTGAATAAATTGCTGCCTACAAGCTGAATAAAATATGCTGCCCACAATGTGCACATTGTATAGTGCTACAGGTGCATGTATGGGTTGATTCAAATCTCCAAATTGTGATTTTTTTCTACAGCTGTAATTCCTTTTACTTACTGCCTATAGGGCAAGGATACAAAAATTGGGGGTAACACAGATGTCTTGTTTTTTTTATTCTTTCTCTAATTTGATTTTATTCCTTTTTCTTTGCATTTTCTTTACTTTTTTTGCTTTCTCCCCAAGGTATGCATTTGAGGAAAATCCAAATCTAAATATCTCTTCCAGGTGCTTTACAATTTTTCTACAAACACTGTGAAATAAGAGTACATCAGCCTACATTTCCTGGACATTTTTTTGTTTATATCATATCTTACTCAAGTGGTATTTCCTGCTACCGTGCTCCCTATAATGAAAGCGTTGTGCGTAAATCTGCAATGCTATTAAATATCGGTGACCAGGTTACAGAATGTCTTCCACAGATGTATGTTTTCACATCACAACACTCCCACTACAACATACTACACTATTCATAACAGCATGAGTGCCAGCACAGCCGGGAGATATAATAAGATAAGGCCGTATGACTGCTCCATGCCAAAGGTACAGCTAAAATAATTTGCTTCATTCCTCAGTACATGCTGTTCATTCAGAGCTCTTGCGGGTTGAGTTGCTACAAAATGGATGGGTGCTACTGGATTGAAGTGTTATATGGCTTTTTAAATTTCTGAGGAGGACATCTGTCGGATCTAACCAAATTTTTCTTGTCTCACCCTTGACACCATTACAATGCTGTTTGTTTTTGTAGAGTTACAGCACAAGCAAAACACTCATAAAACAGAATAGATATCAAATGCATCAACTACCCAACAAGTCAGTTTATTTCAGATAAGGCCTCAAGCTTCAAAGAAACATCCATTTTGGGGAGACCTCTTTAATAGCAGAGCATAAAGAAACCTAAAAACAGTTTTAACCGATTCCGGACCGGCTCGCGTACATTTACTGCTGCAGAGTGGTACGATCCCGTGAATTGCCATCTATAAACGGGGGCTCGCTCATTCGCGGCTATTGCTCTCGTGCCTGCCGCACTCTCCAGCACTGTGGCCGCAGGTCCGGCGGACTCAATGTCCGCCAGCTACCTGTGATTGCCTCGCTGTAAACATGTCGGTTCCCCATTCTGTCAGGCGTCATGTAAGAGATCTACTGATCCCTGCCACTGGGATCAGTTACATCTCCTTTGCCCCTGGCAGCCCAGCCCCCTCACATATAGAACACGCTTAGGGAACACAGTTAACCCCTAGAGTGCCCCCTGCAGGTTAACCCCTTCACTGCCAATGACATTTGCATAGTAATCAGTGGATATTTACATTTCTGATCCCTGTATAAATGTCATTGGTCCCAAAAAAGTGTCAAAAAGTCTGACATATCACAGTCCCGATAAAAATTGAAGATTGCCGCCATTACTAGTAAAAAAAAAAAAAATAATCTAAAACATCAGAAATGAATTAAATGAATCAATTTTTTTTACCTCAAATATGAGGTTCCCCCACTGTGTCAGCGGGCTGTCTTCTACCCGATTCACTCTGTGTGCCGGGCTCCATTCCCTACGAGCATCGCGTCGCACGTGGGTGGAGACCGGCGGCAAATTCAAATAGTGAAACACATGGTAAACATACAGTACACTTTAATCTGTAAGATTACATTACTGTATGGAATCATTTCACATCCCCTTTGTCCCTAGTGGTTTGTCCAGTGCCCTGCATGCACTTTTATATTATATATACCATTCTTTCTGCTTGGAAAGTGTCCCTTTACATCAAAAGCGGTTTTTGATCAGCTAGAAAACAATAAATAAGAATCATTTGCAGAATTGAGTGATACTGATTCATGTGGTAATTCGTCATCAAACACTGAAAGTGACGACAGTGACAATTCTACAACTGAGCAAATTTCAGTGTTTTTGATTTGATTACATTATTGAATACATTTTATTACTATTACATTATTATTTTTGATAATTATTTATAGTTATTTATTACATTATAATTTATGATTTCGTTATTTCAAACTTTATCATACCAGGGATGCCTACTAGATTCTTGTTTGGACAGATTTAAGTAAGTTATTCCTAATAATTGCAGGCCTACAATATAAAACACCAAATTTCTATGCAAAACAATGTACCACTTTTAGACACAAAAATCTGACATAATCATACCGCCAGGGAGGTTAAAGTCGCATGGAAATGGGATCCAAAGTGACAGGGCAAAGTCAGATCTGGAGTTGTGCAACTTTCGTGTCAGATCAGTGTGGACATGGCCTAATACAAGGTATGTGTTACTGGCCAGACCCCCAGGTGAAAACAGAGGGGGAAAAAGCCTAAAAAAGAAAACGAGTGCAAACACCACATGTAATGATTGGTAAGCTTCAATATAATGTTTTTTTGTTGTTAATTAATACTGCTTTAACTGTTTGTTAATACAATAAAGATTATATACATATAATTTAAAAATTATATAATACATTAGGAATGGAATCCTTAAAGCCAATTGAAGTTGATGAAACTAATTTTACTAATAAGTCTAATTTTCTTTTTATTTCTGCTTTCCTGTTACAGCAATTGTATGTCTAAATGTGGCCGTACAGTCCAATAGTCAGCAGCAGAGAAGGGAAGAAGGCAACATTTTTATAGAGAGATAAAGGTATTTTAATGTATTTCCAAACAAAAATCAGGGACTATAAAGAGATAAAAAATGTTAGACTTCAAATAAGCTTTAAACTAAAACTGCCCCCCCCCCCAAAAAAAAAAATAAGGGTTTTCCTTTAAACGCTGTATTGTTGTCATTTATATTGAAGATAAAATAATTTATATTTTACTAAGAATATGGCAATACTCTGAATATGACCCTGACAACGTCTGAATATACCTCAACGGATTCAAAACATAAAGAAAACCTATTTCAGACAGCATTGTATATATGTACTATGCATTGGTTGAGAAAAAATATTGTGCCTAAACACATAGTTCTAGCTGTATGAAAAACATTTTCACTCAACGGATGAGTTTTGTCTGTGCTCTTGCAGGTTGAGCCCATACAAAAATGATGGACGCCAACTGGCTGACTGCTGCGCTATAAAACATAAAAACAAACCACAGTCTGTTCTATTTAATAAGAAGAAGACATACTTCCCTGTGGTATGTTCCAGTTCTAAGAGAACATTTCTGCATATCCAACTTTTCAAATATAAAAACATTATTGTAAGGAACATATTTGTTTGCTCCCATCTTCATACTAGCCAGTATTATTTTTAAGTACGTTCCCCATTGGGGAATCTCAGTGAATGCTCAGCGGATGTGCGAGCCATTCCTTTTTAGTCTGCCATTCCCAGCTGACAATTTCCAACGTGAAGTCATCCATCATAGTCATGTGTTTGGCTGTCTCATACTGGGAGCTGGCAGTCAGCATCAATCCTCGCTCAAGCAGATTACTGAAGCTGCAATTCCAAAAACGACTTCCAGAGTCTCCCTTTTCCCTCACATAGTGAAGGGGATGTGTTAAAAAAAAGACCTGTCTCAATACGAGTCTTAAACTTGTCACAGCAGGAAGCAGTAAAGTGAAACATCATGTCAGCACCAGAAGCCAGCAAACAAAACACTTCCATGTCATAAATACGCTGATGAGATCTAACAAAGGACCTCACAAACCAACACTTAATGCTGGTAAACAAAAAATACGAAAAAGTCCAGCATAGAAAAAAAAATAATAATAATAAAAAAAAAAACATAATTGAGATTTTTTAAATTGACAAAGGATAATAACTACTCTGTTTTCCTCATTTAAATAAAAGTTTAAAGTTTTATATCGACACTCATGGTCTATAAGCAGTGGGGACAAACAAACTACTGTTCATAGAAAGATGAGGCAATGATGCACTAAGTGGTGTTTGCTTTGATTTATTTTAGTTAGTATTTGATCAGTTCCTTTAAAAACATATTTTTTATTCCATTTTGCTCATTTTTCTTGATCTATTTTAATTTTCTAATTAAATACAGAAACCTTTAAAAAAAGTGTTTAAACTAACAGGTCTGAAATGGGGCTTGGTACAGAATAAAGTTTGTGTGTATGTTTGTTAACCTATTTAAAAATACATAAGGGGATGTAAAATAAATAAATAAATTGATTTGTATTTTTTTTATCATTATTATTTTGGATGTAGTTTATTAAAGAAGTAAAAGAAGTATACTATGACCTCTTGTTTACTCTGCACATCAAATCATGTGTAGGGAAATAGAAAAGAATTGGTGATTGAAGATATAAATAAATGCAGCTTTACAGAATTAAGGATAAATATATACTCTTTTTTTTTCTTTTTAATTGGAAAAACCAACTTTATTAAGAGAAGGTACATGGTACAATAATCTAAAGAGGAATCATGGGGATAGCGGTTATATAGATTGAAAGAAAATAACAATATTTACAGCTTTAGACATCAATAATCCTACTATAACCTATATCAAGGCTTGTTACATTGGGTTTCACCCAAAAAAATAGAACAAAAAAGAAATGATATCCTGGACAAACAAACAAAGGAGAGATAGTAAACCACAATACATACCGACTTAATGATTGCAATGAAGCTCAGTCATTTAAAAATATATACTCTTTTAGTAAATTAACTAGCCCTATACATTTATTTTTCTTTTTTTTTGTCCTTTTGCTCTTTTTTCACATTTGTTTAATAAGTTAATGAAGTATTAGTCTTATCATATTGTATATTTATGTATATGTAATATTACATTCATTTTAATATATTATAATATATATATATATATATATATATATATATATATATATATATATATATATATATATATATATATATAATATATATATATATATATATATATATATATATATATATATATATATATAGTTTGACATGTAGAGCCATATATAAACCTGCAAATGCTCAAAAAAAGATGTAAAGTCCTTGTCTTATTTTATTCATACTCTGCATGTAAATAAAATAAAACTTTATTTCTGTTATTAATTCCTTCAATGTATTTTATTGTTCTTAATTGCATATGCTTCATCTTTATGTATTTTTTTTTTAACAACGAAGAATACTTTACACTTCTAGAATTGCAGTGTAGGCTACCTTATCTGCACATTATGGAAGGACATGGAGTAAATTAAGGCTTTGTCACAGAGTGAAAAAAAAGTGTAACCAGAAACTTGAAAGGAAGGAAGTGCAAGAGGAAATTAAGTCAAAATTTAAAGCTTTTAAACTTTAATAAAAATGAGACCATCAACAATATGTTGGGAAGTAACAGTCAATTGTTTATGATCTACATTTCCTATTGGGTAGATTAAATGCCATAAATCAACAAATTACATTCACAGTCATGTAACAGCTTTTTTTTTTTAAATAAAAACACACATTTTGTACCAGGTATTTTAATTACACTTTAAGGTGTTCCAACAAGTCATTAAACTGACTGCATTAAGTTTATCTTACAAAAAAAAAAAAAATTGAAAAACAAACTGGACTGACCTGTTATTGATACAAGGAATGCCACCCTTGCAGATTGCATGTCAACCTGCCATAGTAATGTCAGCGGTTAGTCCAAATCTAGAGGGAAGTGGACCTGTCAATCAACTTTATTTCTTTTAGGCAAGACCCAAAGTTAAACCTCAATGCTGACTGGCATTCTTAGGCCAGCAAAGGGACTGCTAATATATACAAAGTGTGTATGACAGTTGTCATTAGTATTAAGAATCTGATCCCAGATTTTGATGTTTTTAGGAAAAACATTCATTCTGTTAAAAATTGTTCAATATATGTATTTAAAAATTATTAGATTCATTTAATATCAGTATACAGAAAATCTATTTTCGACATCTATACCAAAGATCAGCTTCCAGTAGCTTAGTGCCTGGTAGATTCTTTAAGGGTATTGTTGTTTTTTTATAATTTGCTAAGGGCTACCACAAACAACTGAACCTTAGGCTAGATTCACACGGACACTGGGTTCAGAAAAGCACCAAGTGCCCCGGTTGTCTTGGCAACACTCTGCTGCCCATTGGGGGTAGGGTTGCCACCTCATCCCTTTAAACCCGAACACATATCGATTACACGGGTTCTCAGGCTAATTGAATGCAGATAAGGCACCAAGTCAGGTTAATTACCACCTTAATCAGCCACAGAACCTGTGTAATTAATATGTGTTCGGGTTTAAAGGGATGAGGTGGCAACACTAATTGGGAAGGTGTAGAACAATGCAATACATAAGCAGTCAAACTTTTCTAACAAAGCATTCAGTCTGCTCCATATCATTACATCACCACTAAACCAGCCTGGATAGCTCAGTTCACTACTTTGGACTTGTTTTTAGGAGGCAACGGTCTAAATAATTTTTTTTTCTATGTGCGTGAATCTAGCCTTACAATATATTATTCAATTATCTGATACTTAATAATCCATGATGAAAGTAGCCTACCAAGGGACATGGCTGGTTTTTGGGGAAAGCCCACAGTGGCTCAGACACTAGATGGAAAGGTATTAATGGGCCTGTTTCTTGCTATCCTAAAATATATTTATTTCTCAAAAGTCATAAAATAATTTATTTTACTAATATGGACTATATTTAAAGTGGTTGTATCCCCTAGAACAGTGTTTCTCAACTCCGGTCCTCAGGACCCACTAACAGGCCAGGTTTGCAGGATAACTGAAATACATTACAGGTGATGGAATTTGCTGCTGAGTGATTGCAGCATTCTAGTCTCATCTCCCCAAGGTAAAACTTAAAATCTGGCCTGTTGGTGGGTCCCGAGGACAGTAGTTGAGAACCACTACTCTAGCACAATAAAAAAAATAAAAAAACACCTGCAAGGCAAAGGCATAATGAGCTAGTATGCACCGCATACTAGATCATTTTGAAGTACTTACCTTAGAACGAAGCTCCGACAGGTCCGCCCGATCCCCGAGAAGGGAGCTGCCATCTTCCCTCTGTGGATCCTTTGGGGTACGCGGCTCCGGCGCTGTGAGTGGCTTGAGCCGCAAGACGTCACTCCCGTGCATTCGTGGGAGCTCATCTTTACGTGGGACTTTCTGGCAGGGTCCGGCGCTATGCACCGGGCCTTCGCCGGGCCATCACTGTGCATGCACCTTCTGACGTCAGTGGGGCTTGCAGTGAGAATATTTCCTAAACCGTACAGGTTTAGGAGATATTATTTTTACCTACAGGTAAGCCTTATTATGGGCTCACCTGTAGGTAAAAATTACTTTTTAGGGATACAACCGCTTTAAAAGTTGTTTAATAGTGTTGGAATCTATACAACAGAACAATTTGTGGTCAGAAGAAATGGCACTACAAATGTGGCCTAGAGTGCGCATCCAGTTGTCCCTTTGGTTCAAATGCAAAAAAGCATTGCCTACCAAGAAGCGTTGCATATTTTAGAAGATTTTTTGGTATGAATGGTTTAAAATCTTTTAAGAAGTAGAAGCCTGAAGTAGGATCCAAAGGCTCCCCAAAGACACAGGAAATGATTTGAAACCTAACATGGGTATTCAGTGCTTGCATTTTGGCACTGCTATTACCCAGGTCAAGATCAATCTCACTTTAACATGCTAGTGGAGTGTAATATTTGTTGTAAACACTAAACATGGATTCCTACATACACACATTGTACAAACCATATGAAATGTATTTACAACCATAACCATTTTACAGTAGATGCTGTTTTGGTTGCATACAAAGACAGAGACACACATAATTAGTAACAGCAACAGAGGGCCCATTCATAAGTGGCCATGACAAGGTTTACAAATCCAAGTTTCCTTTGTTTATAAGTGACACAGTCCTCAGCCAATTGTGCAACAAAGGCCACATTATTACATTTAGATCATCAAATATAATTATAACATTTTACACTTGAAACTTAGCCAAGAGGTATTGGCATCACCAGTCTGTATCTAATATCCTTGTTTTCCAGATTTCTGATGGTCTTAATTTTTGCTTAGCAATACATTACAATGTTCCTGGAAAAATGGGGTGCCAGTGAAACAACCTAAAAAACAAGGACGCATTGTGTATACCAAACTGTTCCCTTAACTAAAATTCCACTACAAAAAAATAAAACATATGCAGTTTTCAAGTAACTGGATTTTTACAACTCCTGAGATGCAGAAACATTCTAATATTTAGCAAAATTGTGTGGTTCTATTGCTCCACCACATGTTACTGCAGGCAATTCTATGCCCTGCAAAAAATATCTGGAAGCTGGCATCCCCTGCTTTCCTAAATAACCAAACAAGTATATGCACTTCAGCACCAATAAGGAAAAAATACATCCTGGAAATGTTGAAATTCTCATAACTTCCTTCCATTAGGTCCCCAGATATGCGAATGAAGACAACTATTTGGTTGTGGGGTTTGCTGGAGGGGGCTCACTTACAAATTAAAGATGAATCTTGGCTGATGCAAAAATGTTTTCCCTAAATTTTTTTGTACAGCATGGCCATGCAAATGTATGCTGTTTATTTATTTTTTGCTAATTAAATATACAATATCATATATGCTAAAGAAAATGAATATATATATAAAACAACAAAGATAATCAGACTTATACAAAAAAGCAATGCAAGACTTAAGAGGGTTCTGGTTTCTATCATCATTACATATCAATATGTCTTATTTGATAAGCCAAATTATTTACATTTTAGCATCTACACCAGTTAGGATAATACATAATATCATCACCAAAGTGTTACTAGTAAAATTTTACCATAGAAGCCAATAGTAATACCTTTAAATTGATTTTAAAACTCAGACAGTAAATATAAACAAAGTATATCATTCTATACTGTGTACTTGTCTCTATCCAAAGCCCTGAGTGTGCCTTATTCCTCTGCTATCTGCATGAGTCACTTTTGGCAGCTTTTCCTAACTTCAAGAGATAATTGTTGATGGGAAGGAGATCTCTGGCACATCTCCTGTGATTGACAACCACAGCTGTTCATGTTCCTAGTGTAGCAGGTAGGTGTGTCTCTTCCCTCGAATCGGGGTTCAGAGATCTCTCCACTGATCTCTACAGTGTGAGACTTCATATCACCAAACCCTGCTTTTCAGAGCTGACACTTGCTATGTACAATGTGTTATTTGGAAGGCTTTGCAAGACAAATTGTTTCAGATAAACAGGTACAACATATGTAGGATAATTTGTTTAATCTATGTGTACTTGAGGCTAGTTGCTTCACTAGGCATATGTAAGGGGTTTCCACCACTTTAAAGGAAACGTGGAGGCTGCCATTTATGAACTTTTCCTCTGACAATGTTAGTTGCTTGACTACCATGCCGATCCTTTTACTTAAGTGACCTAGAGCTAGTATACAAATAAAGACTTCTCACTCTTCTCTAACTTTTATTTTTTGCATACTTGTTCCAGGTCAGAAAGATGTCATTAATATCAGATATGCTTTCAAATATAGCTAAAACCAAAAACTACTTTTGGATATAATGGAGAGGACTTAGAACCTCTCTCAGACTTTAATTGCTTTCTGTGTCTCTACTATGAAGAGTCACCTTCTATTTATTTAGGTGACCATTGTCACTGGGACTGAAAACTAGGGGAAATCTAACATTTTGTACTTCACTACAATAGGAATAGAGGAGAGATCTTCCAATGGGAACACTAGCTCTGGTGCCAATTCTCTAAGAGAAAATTCCCCTCACTTGGAGAGAATTTTGTGAAAAGTGAACAACTATCTCCCCAACAAAACAGTGTTTGATCCTTCCCTACTCTATCCAAAAAAAAAATGGATTTGGATAAATTTGGCCAGCTGCTAATGAAACCGTAACATGTTAGAAAGACAAAACCAGAAGAAGGGGATCTGTGCCCTCATTCATGTTATCCGTATTACAACTTTCATTATTTTGCCAAAAACCTCAAATCTAGATCTGTTTAATAGCTAATAGGTAGTGTTGGGCGAACCCGGACTGTAACGTTCGGGTCCGTACCGAACTTTGGGGTGTCCGGGACCTGGACCAGAACACGGACGTTTCAAAAAACGTTCGGGTTCGGGTTCTGGGTTCTGGTAGTTGATCACGCATGTTGTATAGCTGCAGGGCAGCCAATCAACAAGCATTTCACTGGTTTGCCCTTAGAAGCCATCACAGCCATGCCTACTAATGGCATGGCTGTGATTGGCCAGTGCATCATGTGACCCAGCCTCTATATGAGCTTGGAGTCACAGTGTTGCATGTCACATGCTCTTGGGTTAGTGTAGGGAGAGGATGCTGCCGGCATTTTTGTGAGGGACAGATTGCAGACATTTTAACATCTGATCCTGCATCCTGAGATTACTACTACTGTTGCTCTGAGGGACAGATTGCAGAAATTTGAGATTTCACATACTGCTGCTTTGAGTGACAGATTGCAGATCAAACTGTGCATAACACAACAATCTCTACGATCGTTCACAACGATCAGGTTGTGGGAGTAATTTGAGATTTCACATACTGCTGCTTTGAGCGATCTGACTGCACTAGGTAGAGGCTTCTGCTTAGAGGGACAGATTATTGTTCAAAAATCATCTCCTAGTTCTAAAGGGAGAGGATCTAGCTGCAGCTGTGACACATGATTGTTCAAAAATCATCTCCTAGTTTATTTGATTTTAATTTATTTTCCCTATCCCCATTTTTTTGTAGGGCACTTGCCCTACTCTTACCCCCATTTTACTTCCTTTTGCAGCCCTCTAGCACTTGCCAGGACTTTGTTACAGCCATTTTTGTGCCTAAAAGTTCTGGTCCCCATTGACTTCAATGGGGTTCGGGGTTCGGGGTCCAGGATAACGTTCGGGCAACGTTCGGTGCAGAACCCAGACTTTTTCCCAAAGTTCGTTCGGACCCGCAGAACCTGAACGTCCAGGTGTTTGCTCAAATCTACTAATAGGGAACTACCCTTCAACTAGTACAGTTTTTAATTTTTATTTTTTTAGGGAACTATCACTAAAAGACTAATTTTGTGCTATTAACAATGCAAAAGTGTGTTCATGATACAATATTACCCATAAATATCAAAATACAACTTTTACAAATGGAACACTTGGACAGCTCTGCTAAACCAAAACCAGTTAAAAATCTGAACTTCGATATGGCATGAAAAAATAAATTTTCGACAAAAGAACACTCAAGTTGTTGTTTATTTTAGTAGAGTCAGTAAATGCCCTTGTGGTTTCCCACCTGTTTTAATACAAACCTCCATAATTGTGTAACAAAACAGTAATAAGTGTTGATATCATTCACACTTTAGAGTTTGACGTCTCTGGTTCACATCACTGTCTACCCACTTTACTGGTTGCAGTATTTTTCCAAGTGAAGGCTGTGTAACTCCCTGCCAGAGATCAACACACTCCTTACAATGTACTCTGCTGATCGGTTGACCAATTTCATCCTTTGATCTATTTGAACAGATTCGACTGCAACCTATACAGTTTCACAGTGAGTGATCTTAGTGCCCTGGTGTGGACTAATACTTGGTCACCTGTACATGGATAATGCCTCATTGGGGATTTACAATATTTGCACACAGGGACATATCCAGCAGATTATCAATGTGCAAAGCAAGTAGACAGCAAACACCTGATCCTCCGTGCTTCCAATTAAGGATCTAATAGCGAAGTGGAGTACTATCAGTTAACATATCATTTAGATATTTGCTTTACATATTTTTCTATTCAATACTTTTTTACTGAAAATATCAAGTGAACAGAAATATAAACCAAGGCATGTATAATATACAATGATCTGCAAACAGCATATAAGCCCTTCAAGGGGACAGATAGATTGTTACAAACCAACTTGGACCAAAGCATTTGGAGCACACATTAATATCTTACTCAAAAAAGAGGAGAAGTAAATATCAATCATACAAGGACAATGTTTTCAACATTGTAAAGAACAAAGAATGTTTCACCCACGTGCATCTGATAATCTCGGAATTGTACGGATTAAATTGCTTTACATATTTTTGTCTTTACTTTTCCCCTTATAAGCACCTGCGTCGCCTTGAACTCGGTTAAGGTGTTCAACCATTTACTGGATGAAACATTACTATCTGTCAAATTATGAAATATCACAGGACTCACACTTTTCTACTTTACATCCCCCAACTATTAAAGATCAGTATTCCATAGCAGTAGAGTAGAGGGATACAAAAGGACTTTAAACTGACCCAAGTATTATGTGTAAGAGAATCACACCTAAAATAGCACATACGATTTTAATCTAAGCTTCACCAATTCTTTCCAGAGCCTATAAAACAAGACAGCCTCACCACAACAGGGTCAAAGAAAGATATTCAGCTGTGTGTGTGGTAGGGGACTGAGGGATGTACATTATGTCACCTTTTATTCAAGGGGATGGCTGGAAACAATAGCAAGAGGTGCTTCTTGTCTTGGGTGAAACATGTATAATAAAGTAAAAAAAATCCCAAGTCTCAGATGGAATCGATAATCTTACAGATACATGACTTTTTCATCATAATCTTCAGGGCTGATGTAAGAGCATTACACGGATGTTACACTTGGTGAAATCCAAGTACAGATTTAGTTTAAGTCATTTTGGAAGAGTAACAATGAAATTGAACATGGGAATCCACTGAGTAATTCAACACGGGAGATTACATTGATGATCTCGCTTGACAGTACTTGAAAACCCTTAACTCTCTGACCTATGCTCAACCCAATAAAACGTAAATTATGTTACAGAACTGTCAAAGTAATCTTACACATTTAGTTATCTTGTAGTGTAAAGTTAGCGGGTTGAAAAAAAAAGCAAAAGTTCATATCTACGACGGCTTCTATTATCTTCGTTCCACATCTCCTGTACTGCCCTATACGCCTTCTTTCTGGATATCATACTCAACCTAACTTGCCAAAATGTACAAATTTAAGCAGATGTTTTTCTGAGAGCTGCTGTCCACTTGCCAAAAGCTGAACTGGCCCAAATTTTATTCTAATAAATCTGCCCTGTGCTATAAAGTTCCTAGACATGTTATTGAAAGTGCCCTTTCCAAGATGTAAGGGCTGTTTTTAGAAGAAAAGACAAAAAATTCACGTGGATTAGCCCTAAGCACCGTTAAACAAAATATGTGCTCTTCGGCTGTGATCGTATTTGAATGTCAACGCATATAAAGTGGGAGTGCGATGTAAGTGCCGTCGTCACATTCAGACATTCAGTGCAAACAGTGTCAGATGTGAGACGGTAAAACACAGAGGTATGCTTTTCATTAAAATTCAGAAACGTCTTATGAGATTAAAGGTCTGACTGTAAAACTGAACAAAGTTTTTGGATTGCTCACATCTGTTTGCGGTATGGCTCATTTGTGGTCACTGGTCATTATTTCTGAAAAGATAACCGGAAAAATGAGAAGATCATGAGACAAGAACAATCGTGGTTGTCAAAAGTTATAGAGAGTAGTGATGTCAACACGACAATGATTTTACTATCACATGCTCATTTATTTATACGTCACTTACAGTTCCGCTTTGGTGTTACCTCATCTGATGACCATGCAGCTTATGTCCCACTAGATTAATGTACTGTTATTTTACACAAAGAGAAAACATGAAGGAGTCACTGAGGTCATAATCCATTTTAAGATGACCGTGATATATACCTATTTTTAAAGTAATGCTGTTATGTTAAAAACTATATTGCTTACATGTCCTTGCTTTATCTTTTTAAGTTATGAATTGTTATTGTTGGACATATTTTCCTAGAAAGATAATTATTTTTAATCTTTTTATTTGGTCCACCTTTATTTGTATTTTTTTTTAGGTACATGATGACTCCCAGCTACCAGCACTGCCACTTCTGTTCAGGCCTTTGAGCTATAATAAGACCCCTTTCACACCAGGGCCGTCCGAGTGTTAGCGGTAAAACACTGCTAATTTGCGGTGCTTTACCACTCGTTATAGCAGGGCTATGGTACTGCTATTCGGGCGGCAGCGGTGTGCTTTTAACCCCCCACAAGGGGTTAAAAGTGCCGGCTAGCGGCACTCCCGAAGCGGTCTTCAGGCGCTTCGGGAGTGCTGCCCCATTGTTTTTAATGGGCAGGGGCGGTAGAGGAGCGGTAGAGGAGCGGTGAATAAACCACTCCCACACCTCCCCGAAGATGCTGCTTGCAGGACTTTTTTTACCGTCCCACAAGCGCACCGCCCCAGTGTGAAAGCACTCAGGCTTTCACACTGGGGTGTATTGGGGGGAGTTTTTCAGGTGCTTTTCAGTCGCTATTTTTAGCGCAAAAGCGCCTGCAAAACGTTCTGGTGTGAAAGGGGTCTTAAGATATTTTTATTTCTATAAAAAAGAGGTTATTCATACCTGCTCTGTGCAAAGGTTGCTTATTTTCTCTTCTGGCAGTCCCCACTACTGCTGCCGGATCATCCCACCCTTGGGTTCCTCCTGCAGCAGGCTAGGTGCCACGGAGGCACCCATGTATGTGTGTGTGCTCCCATTATGTTTGGATGCACACAGTACCATTAAGCAACCCCTCTGCTCTCTCCTAACAGGAGTTTGATTTGGGGAAGCAGAAGCCAATGGCTCCACTGCCCTCAGTTTCTCCTGTGAAAACAGGAAGTTATGAGAGCAATGCTGGAGCAGTGGCATGGAGCCAGGTAAGTATTTAGAAACAGAGGAGAGTAAGACAGTTAGTAGGATATTTTTAACATTAATGCACAGAATGCAGTACGATAAAAAATGTTTAATTTTATAACTACTTTATTATATATTATTATATAATTATTTTTCTCATGTATGTATATGCCAACAGCTCCCTGTTAGTAGAATTTAATTTAACCACTTCTGGCCAATTCTGGCACTTCGCTCCTACATGTAAAAATCTTAATTTTTTTGCTAGAAAATTACTCAGAACCCCCAAATATTATATATGATTTTTTAGCAGAGACCCTAGGGAATAAAATGGCAGTCATTGCAACTTTTTATGTCAAACGGTATTTGCGCAGCGATTTTTCAAACGCTTTTTTTTTTGGTAAAAAACAGTTTCATGAATTAAACAAAAAACAAAACAGTAAAGTTAGCCCATTTTTTGTTCTATAATGTGAAAGATGATGTTATGCCGAGTAAAAAGATACCCAACATGTCACACTTTAAAATTGCGCACACTCGTGAAATGGCGCCAAACTTAGGTACTTATAAGTCTTAATAGGCGAAGCTTTAAACATTTTTACAGGTTACCTTTTGCAGAGGAGGTCTTGGGCTAGAATTGTTGCTCTCACTCCAACACACACGGCGATACCTCGCTTCTGTGTGTGAGTACGCGGTGACGGGGGCACTTTAAATTTTATTTTTATATTCTTTATTTCACTTTTATTTTTACACTTTCTCTTGAAATTTTTTTTTTATTGTTATTCCTATTACAAGGAATGTAAACATCCCTTGTAATGGGAATAGTGCGTGACAGGTCCTCTTTATGGAAAGATGTGGGGTCTATTTGTCCCCACATCTCTCCTCCAGGCTGGAAAGACAGAGATAAAAAAAAAATAACTGTCTTGGTCTTTCCAGCCGAGTCCCCAGCATTGTTTACATCCGCCAGCCCAGACGTGACATCATAACATCTCTCCCTGGCCTCTGGGGATCATAGAGATGACCAGAAATCTCTATGGCTGACTTCTGCCAGCGACTGATTCATTCTCTGGCTCACCAATGGCACGGGTGAGCCGGGAGTAGCACCAGATGGTGGCAGGAGGGGGCTGAACTACTGCTATGATTGTTCTTATGGTGCACAGAATGGCCAGCTGAAAAAACGATATCTGGATGATGCCTGTAGCTGCAGCCATCATTCAGATATCCCCACTCAAAGTCCAGGATGTCCCTGGATGTACCTTGGGTGGGAAGTGGTTAAGTTCACTTCTTTCCTCCCTTTTTTTTCTCCTTCCTTCCCCTATTCTGTTTTGAGGACACATTTTAAAGTTCTTCTCTCAATAACTACTTTCTTACGTGTAAATGAATCATAAGCCCATGTTTATTTTGGCAAGATTTTAAGGTTGTCAAGATTCTTTTTCTTTAGCCTTGAAATAAAGAATAGTAAAAAAAAAAAACAGTCAGATTTTATTTTCTGTGTCCATTAGGGGGGTTTCCCCTCACTTCCTGTTTCAGACACAATAGAGGAAGTAGGTAGGAACGTTCACCTCTCACCTCCTCAGACCTTCCTGTCACCTTCTGTTGCAATGGCAGCTGTAAAAGTTTAGATTTTTCCTCAGGGCAAAAAAAACCCCAAAACTTCTAAAAGGTTGATATAATGTATTTATATATAATTTCAAGCAGAACTATATTATGAAAAGAATTGTTAGCAGGTAATGGGGTTGATTTACTAAAGGCAAATAGACTGTGCACTTTTCAAATTAGCAGAATCTAATCACATGCAAGCAAAAATGCAGTTTATTTATTTTCCTTGCATGTGATTAGGTACTCTAAGCAAAGTTAAGCTTTACCCCAAAAAAACTTTATCTTCAAAAAAAGCTCAGGTAACTTTTTGAGATTCAGGTGTCAAGTTATGGGCACCTGAGCATTCATATGTGAACAGCCACAATTCAGAAGCATGGGATTTTTGTTGATAAGCTTTTTGGAGCTTTGAGCTTTATACTGTATATCTAAGATGTTAAAAACTGATTGAAACAAAATTACTCCACAATACAAGCAGCTAGAGAGGTCAGGGATGACTTTTAGTGCTTGCTAAGAATATGTAAATACTTTAATATCATAGTCTAGGCACAGGTGTACTTCAAGCTGCAAAGTCAGCTATCATATTGGATAACCAGGCACTAGACAATGATTTTGCATTGCTTGGAGAAAAGAGCAATGTCACATGTTCTGCAATACTTGAACAGGCTCACTATTTCTTAAATGCAATGATCTGACGGTCTGGCACATTATAAGCAAAGTAGGATTTTTTTTAAACATGAATTGTAAATGTAAGATGGAATTTACAGCTCTGTAGCTAAGTTTCTATATCTGGCTATCAATGTCCCTTTTAAATGGAACTAAAGTCTTTTTTTTTGTAATTGTGAGCAGGCAGAATGTTTATTGCAGAAGAGACATGCAATGCTATAAAACATAACTATTTGCCAATTCACAGTCTTTCTTAGAATGAATACTGAGCTGTGTATGTACAGCTCAGCATACATTCCAGCACTGTGCCAGGATGGCTGAACTTCTGTGTATGTTCAGGAGTTTCCTCATCCCACGCTGGCCAATCAAGATGGCCAAAAACTGGAGAAGCTGGGGGGAAAAGGCTGGCACCGGCGACGGACTTTGCATTTATTGGACTGTTTCAGCTAATGTTATTAGCTAAGGTTATTATTTGGACTTTAATACAGTCATGACCAAAAATATTAGCACCCCTGCATTTCGGTCAGATAATGCACCACTTTGCCAAGAAAATTGTTGCAATTACAAATGTTTAGGCATTCTCATGTTTATTTCTTTTGTTTGTATTGGTATGATACACAAAACAAGTGGAGAATCATAAAGCCAAATCTGACACATTCCATGCAAAACTCCAAAAATAGACTGGACAAAATTATTGGCATCCTTCATTTAATATTTGGTAGCACACCCCTTGGAAAAAATAACTGAAATTTATCACTTCCTGTAACCATCAATGAGGTTCTTTACACCTCTCTACTGGAATTATGGACCACTCTTTCTTCGCCAACTGCTCCAGGTCTCTCAGATTGGAAGGGTTTCTTTTCCCAACTGCTGTTTTGAGATCTCTCTGGACTCATTGCTGGTCAGTTCGGTACTCTCCAGCACTTTGTCTTAAACCATATCTGGGTGCTTTTTGATGTGTGCTTTGGGTCATTGTCTTGCTGTAAGACCCATGACCTCTGAGACCTAACTTTCTGACACTAGGCCCAACATTGCACCCCACAATTCTTTGGTAATATTCAGATTTCATAATGCAATGCACACAGTCAAGACATCCAGTGCCTCGAAGCAGCAAAGCAACCCCAAAACATCAGTGAACATCCACCATGTTTGACTGTAGAGACTATATTATTTTCTTTAAAAGTCTCATTTCTTTTTCTGAAAACAGTAGAATGACGGGCTTCACCAAAAAGCTGTCATTTTGTTTTGTCTGTTCACAGCACATTCTCTCAAAAGGATTTTGGCTTCCTAAGGTACATTTTGGCAAACTCATTGATCATTTTTTCTCTTTTGTCCACGTTCCAGGGAGATTAGCTACAGTGCCATGGGCTGTAAACTTCTTGACAATGTTGCACACAGTGAACATTAAGATCCCTGGAAATTGACTTGTAACCTTGAGATTGTCCATGCTTTTCCACAATTTTTGTTCTCAGATGCTCAGACAAATCTGCTCTTTCTTTTCTCCATACTGTGGCACACAGAGATACACAACAGAAAGGTTGAGTAACTTTTTCACCATTTTAACTGGTTGCCGGTGTGATTTATATTTTGTCAGCACCTGTTAATCGATACAGGTGAATTTTATTACAAATTATAGGAGCATCACAAATTTGGAATGAAATTATTTCTTACAATTTTGAGAAGATGCCAACAATTTTGTTGCGCCCATTTTTGGAGTTTTGCGTGGAATGTGTCTGATTTGGCTTTATGTTTCTCCACTTTTTTGTGTCATACAAATACAAACAAAATGAAAAAATATGAGAATGCTTAAACATTTGTAATTGCAACAAGTTTCTGGGCAGAGTGATGCATTATCTGACAGAAATGCAGGGGTGCGAATATTTTTGCCCATGACTGTATATATATATATATACATATATATATATATATATATATATATATATATATATATATATATATATAGTATATTTATATTCCATAAGCAACATTTTATTATATTTTTTCAATGTCAATGTTTTTTATTCAAGAAAGCAAGCCATGATGAAAAAAATCCCTGGTTCATATATGATTCTATCTACTTGCTGCCTGGGAGGATATATCCAGAAGACAGGAAAAGAGAGGTGAGACATACAACACATGCACTGCGGTGTTGAAAGCACACTATTCTCATTTGCTGCCAAATCTTTGTTTTATAACGCATGTGTTGTATCCAGTGGAAGATGATAAAACATCTACATTACTGACTCATAAAATAAACATATGAACTAAATGTAACTAATATGTGAATGACACAATAAAGGAAAAAAGTATTTGGTAATGATAGAATACCACCTATTACATCACACCAGTATTTAGCATCTGAAATTCCTATTTATGGGCCTAACTAGACCACCGAAAAAAAAACATTTTAATCCCACAATATAGCCAGGAATAACAGCATTTCTGGCAAGTGCTAGATGCCACACTGCAAGCCTGGACCTACTTCCAGAATCAAACCTTTAATGTTTATTACTCATCCCTTTCAACATCTTAGTATTGTTCCATGACTTTTAAAGGTATATATATATATGTGTATGTATATATAACAAAAGTATTGGGACACCTGTCTTTACACGCACATGTACTTTAATGGTACCCCAGTCTTAGTCTGTAGGGTTCAATAGTTGAGTTGGCCCACCCTTTGAGCTATAGCAGCTTCAACTCTTCTGGGAAGGCTGTCCACAAGGTTTAGGAGTGTGTTTATGGGAATTTTTGACCATTCTTCCAGAAGAATGGGAGGTCAGACACTGATGTTGGATGAGAAGACCTGGCTCGCAGTCTCCGCTCTAATTCATCCCAAAGGTGTTCTATCGGGTTGAGGTCAGGACTCTTTTCCATAAAGCCATAGATGAGCAAGTTTGGGGTTAAAGAACTTGACTGGCCTGCACAGAGTACTTACCTCAACCTGATAGAACACCTTTGGGATGAATTAGAGCAGAGACTGTGAGCCAGGCCTTCTCATTCAACCTCAGTAGTCACAGACTGGAGGGTAAGAAGACCTTCTTACCAGTTTTTAAGGGTATTTGTGTGAGGATTTGGAACACCTGTCGGAAGGGTCTTCTCAACTTCGACGATATCGAGTTTCCCACCCGGTTGAGTTGATAACTTGGGATGTCTGATTCTGACCCCATGGTAATTTCATGTACACGCACATTTCTGTCCACAGGGTTATGAAAACAATATATATGTATGTGTATATA
>BLSH010342379.1:906899-918530 GCA_018402905.1 Glandirana rugosa
CGCGCGCACCGCCGGAGGCGCGCCCGCGCGCTCACTGTGTCCAGGGGGGGCCAGGGAGCGGGTGCGGCGGCTTCGATTGCCGCCGGCCACCCGCGATGCCCCCCCCGGAGCGAATGAGCGGAGGTCCGTGTATGTAAACACGGACCTCCGCTCTGTGTGAGGGGGAAGGGCTGTCATCACAGCCTTCCTTTACGTGAAGGCTGTGATAACTTCCCTTCCCCAGATAGGCAGTCCCCCATACAGTTAGAACACGCCCAGGGAACATAGTTAACCCTTAGCGCGCCCCCTGCAGGTTAACCCCTTCACTGCCAATGGCATTTACACAGTAATCAGTGCATTTTTATAGCACTGATCGCTGTATAAATGCCAATGGTCCCAAAAAAGTGTCAAAACGTTCCGACATGTCCGCTGCAATATCGCAGTACCGCAAAAAAATCGCAGATCGCCGCCATTTTTAGTAAAAAATAAAAACAATTAAAAACCCCAAAAATTAATTCTCATCATCCGTAAACGCGACCACTTTTGCGCAAACCAATCAATAAACGTCATACCCCAGATGACGGCTTCCTGAGCCGAAACGCGTAGGGTTTCCTGACCCCTCTGTCACATTTGTTTGAAGAGCTCTGTTTTACTTACCACATTGTGAGTATTATTTTATTCCTTTTTGCGCAATAAATACTTTTGTTACAGTATTACACTATTGCGTTTTTCATTTTTTATCCAACACTTTGAGTGCAACGTATCACCTGAGGAGTATCTGTCTGGAGGCAGCGGGACCATCCACCTGGATAAAGACTCATCTCAATATATCTGGGGCTCTATTGACGGATGACATCGCTTCTAGCACCCTTTTGGAACCAACTACCTGATCTCAACACACTACCTGATCGGATTCGGATGACAGCAGAGGACCATCCGTGGGTCTATCATTTGACCATCCGCGCATAGCCTTAGGGCTTCTGGTAAGCGTACACGCATACTTTATTTGGATTCATCACATACCTATTTGCCTTGTCATATTCTCACAGGACCTACATTCTTTTTTGAACTGTTATTGAATTGCATTGAATAATGAAGTATCAATAAGATATATTGCATCATCTGTGTCTCTTCAGAGGATTCACCACCTGTGTAGGACCCTGTGGTCACAATCATTATTTATTGACTAATTTTTAAAGGGGCGCTGCAAATATTTTATGGACTTGTTTTGTACAATTGGATCAGTTGTTTTTTGCGAGCTGCCCTTACTTGATATTTAATTTTCTTTGGACATTAATCTTTATAGGATATCCCTTTTCATATTTTATCTCCACATTTCTCTTTTAAAATAATTCATTTTCATATTTTATTTCCACATTTCTCTTTTAAAATAATTTATTTGTGAGCGCGGGCTTCCCACTATTTATAATCAATAAACGCCGATTGCGATTTTTTTATCGCAAATATGAGGAAGAATATAAATCGGCCAAAAACGGTGAAAAAAAATGTTTTTTTATATTTTTTTTTTGGATTTGTATTTTAGGAAAAAGTAAGAAATTTGGGTTTTTTTTGCAAAATTGTCGCTCTTCTTTTGTTTATAGCGGCGATCAGAAATGACGCAGCGGTGATCAAATACCACCAAAAGAAAGCTCTGTTTGTGGGAAAAAAAGGACGCAAATTTCGTTTGGGTACAACGTCGCACGACCACGCAATTGTCAGTTAAAGCGACGCAGCGCCGAATCGCAAAAAGGGCTCCGGTCCTAAAGCTGGAAATCCTTCCGGGGCTGAAGTGGTTAAAACATGCCTTAAATATAAATTACAAAACATAAAGCATACATCTGTTGCAGATGTGCATAATTGCCAATCAGCTTCTAACTTCAGCTTATTCAATTAAGCTTTGGCAACATAACCTGGAAGCCAATTGGTTTTTATAAAGAGTTGCACCCCAGTTTGCACTCTCCAGTTTTAGTAAATCAACACCAGTGTTTCTGAAGCATAGATACCCTTTAATGGTGAATACACCTTTCACACTATCTTTCCATAACCAAATGTGATCTATCGATTCTGTAAGTGGAAAAGAGCTTTTCCTTTACAATAAACTCTATGGGGAATAGAACTTGAGAATTCTTCAGACATGTTTGAAAAACAGCACCCTAGAATAATTGCTGGTACCTGTCATCTCATTATTAGGATCAGATTACGGTTAAATCTCCAACTGCTGGATTTTATTTCCTGGCAAAACTTCAGAGAATTCAAGATATTTCAGAAACTGAAAAAGACAATAAAGGAGGAATAGATACCCTTGTCTAATTGCACCTTCCAGACATCAGTGTTCCAGGAATATTGCACTGTAATTTTTATTACCTGCTAGTGCAGGCGTATTCAGTGCAAGTAGTTTGCTTTCTGTCTCTTATAAAATCAGCTCTGTAAGATGGATATGTTATTTTCATGATAATTTATAATCATTTTCTATTAAATACATTTAGATGTAACATTTCTTCCAGGTGTAGAGTTATTTATTTCATGTAATAAAACTTTAACTGCTGAAAACCTCATTTTTACATGAATATTCATTTTATTTTACAAAAGCGTCATTTTATTAGCACCTAAAAGAGCTCCTGCTTTTCTTACACCTCCTTGAAACTCACAATACATTTGTGTGTGCATTTTACATGCATTTTGATCATGCTGCAATACATTTGTAATGTGTTTTTAATGCAACTTTAATGCATATGTCATATGCTCTGTGATTTTTAAAGGAAATAACATCTATTATTTGGGGTTAACATATGTTTTTATAAAAAGAAACAAATAAATTGATTATCATTGAAATCATTTCCATTAATAAATAATAACACCTTTTATAACGTTTTAACAGTGTTTTACAGGAATTTTACATTCATCCCCATTCTTTTCAGTTCAACACAATTTTATAAATAATTCACTTCCAATGCCGTAAGCTACATTTCTCCAAAATGTATCACACTAAAATCTGAAGATGAGAATGTTATATTACTCATCATCATCACAGATTTTACATGCATTTTAAAGTATGGCAACACTATGGTGCGCAGGTATGAATGTGTCCTTTCAGTCAAAATAATTTAAGAATTTATAAAATAACCTGTTTGGTCAATTGGTTCTTGAATGTCTTTAGCTAATTAAAAAATAAATTTCTATCATATAATAAAAAAAAAAAATTGTACAATAACCTTTTCAGAAAACATCCTACACCTGGTTGGTTCCCATATAAAATACAAGCATTTTTTCTAGGTAAGCTGCTACCTTCATTGGCTTCGGTAATAATTTTGGGATTCGGAAAATGCACTGCTCCCAATGATGTCATCCAGCAGTAACATTGGCTATTGGGAGGTAGTCGGCACAGATACCAGTGCACAGCTGTTTTGACCCTATATCAGATACCGCTGTAGTATAGAGATGATGTTGATTTTATATAAAGAAGGACTACAATTAGCACCAATGGAAAGTGAGATACATACGATTCATACTTACAGAGGGAGACAACAGGAAGTGGGAAGAAATCTATCTCTAGGAAGGGAAATTCACTTCTGTAAGAGTTTTTATGGGAAAAAGGTGTCTCCATTGGAGCTTTATCACCATTCCTTGTTTCCACGAAAACCCAAAATTTTCAAAATCCAATTGTCACCAGGACAGGAAGTGAGGGGCACAGACAGCAAAACAAACGTTACAGGGGTGTTAACCCTTCCCTATCTAAAAAACTTAAGGTGGTTCTAAAGCCTTAAGGTTATTCACCTTAATGCATTCTATGCATTTAGGTGAAAAACCTTTTGTGCTGCAGACCCCCCCTTTTTCTTACCTGAGCCGGATCCTATCCAGCGATTTGCATGAGCTCAAGTTGCTGTCTCTCTACTCTCCTCAATGGACACAGCAGTGTGACTCGTGTGAGCAAGCTTGCAAGGATGTCACCAGGGAAATCAACTTTCCGTGGGGGCACCCAATGAAGAGGAGGGGCCTAGAGCGCCAGCGGGGGACCCCAGAAGAGGAGGATCAGGGCTGCTCTGTGCAAAAACATTGCAAGTAAGCATAGGCTTGTTTGTTAATTTTATTTTTAAAACATGAAGAGTTTTTGCAGTACCCCAAACCATATAAAAACCAAACCATATAAATTCTCCAGATCAACAACACCATCACTTTTCTAACACAACTATATACTGTATCTGCATATTTATAGATATACCTGGAAATTCGAGACTGTATAAAGACTGTCATCTGCTCTAGTCATACATTTCTGTTGATGTACAGAACACCTAGTCACACTGCTTCTTCACCAAACATTAATCATCTGACAGATTTTCCCTATAAAGGGGATTTCACAGGAACTTGATATATGCATGGGAAGTGCTGATTTGAACTTGTTTTCATGCGCAGCCTGACTACAGAAAAGTGATAATTTGTTTCCAAATGTAAAAATAATTTATGTTTTGTCTATTTAGCTCAGAGTGAGAATTTAAGAAGATGTTAAAAAAATAATGAACAGAGAGGACTTAATAGCAGAAAAAATTTAGCAACACTTTTTTTTCTAATTTTGGATAGAATAAGGGAGGGTTAAAGCCCCTCTCTGATTTTTTTTTTCATTTGTGTCCCATTGAAGAGATTTACCTTCACTTCCTGTCTCATAACCAAAACAGGAAGTAAGAGGAAATTCCTGAAAATTAAGATAATCTCTTGGAGACTCCAGGTCACTAGAACTAGTATCCTCATTGGAAGATTTCTGCTCTATTACTTCTGGGGACAACCCAAAATTTGGGGTTTTCTTTTATTTTCACTTTTGATGATAATGGTAAACAGGGCACATAGGAAGGGTGAATCTCCCTGACCGGAGCACAGGCGGCTAAAGGAACCTGACAGGTATTCAAATACATCCATAGACCCTATCTAAAACAAAAAAAAGTTTGCCTTTATTTATACTTTAAATTAAAGAGGAAAGGAAAGAGTGTTTGGAAATAAAGTAGTTCATTGACAAGATAAAGGTCCATCAGTGTTCAGATTCTGATATATGTCTAGATAAAAATGTGCCATTGTTGTCATTCTTATCCTTTCTTCATTATTTGGCAAGTCAGTGAGAAGTGACATGTTTGCGTATATCAGATGTTTGGATAACGTATATGTACATTTACTGACTCATTTTCTGACCCAGGTTTCTTACAGTACTGCTCACATAATGAAAAGACTAGGTATTTGGTCACATTATCTCTACTGAAGATAATGTCATGTAAAAAAAAGTGCAGGCTCTTGACCATGTGATCAGCATTAGATAGAGTCTCAAGCAGACATTTCTCTAGGAAAGGTAAGTAAGTAAAGGTAAGTAATTCAGCTGTATAAGTTCATTTTAACCTCATTTGTTTTCTGGATGAAGAAGTTAAACAAGCTCATGGCTGCAGTAGCATCAGTGAGCATCTTTCTTTTTGTGTAGCAAGTTCAGGGCGTTTATGTAAAAGGCCAGCAAAGAAGCTGTTCGGACACTTTTATGCCATCCCACTCCCAGAACCCCATCTATGGTTTCTGGGCTCCCCCACTGCTTCCGGGAGCTCAGGACCACAGTAACCACTGTCAGGATGGTGAACAGGAGGACATTGGGGGAATTTCTGTTGCCCAATCTTCTCTGCAGAGTGTGAACTTGGAAATGCTCAGCTCTGAAAAACAGAGTAAACAGCTGATCAAGCTCAGTCCTATACTACCCCTTATGCTTCCATAATGAGTACATGTCACCTGCCCAATGCTATCACATAGGAGGCTTGTTACCCCCCTGTAATAGCAATACAGTTAAATTAAAAAAAAGTGTTAAAAGGGAAAAATATTATTTAAAAAAAATTAAATGTAATAGCAATAAAGTTAAATTAAAAAAAAGTGTTGAAATTTGAAAATATAATTTAAAACAAATACCCCCCCCCCACCCCCAAAGAAAAGAAAGTAAAAGCACCACCATTGCCCTGTGCATATACATACAAATGCAAACAGGAAAATATGTGGGCACATATATATATATATATATACGTAAACGATTGTACAATACATTGGGTATTACTGCACATGCTGGAATTACAGCACAAATTGGGCTTTTGGCCCTTCACATTCACTCACAGTTTTTTGGCTTGACCTATTTTATATCTATTCAGGACCCGAGTGTAGCCAAAAAAACTTTTTTAGCTTTTTTATTGTTGGATAGAATGGAAAAGGTTTAGAAACTCTGTCAATTTAAAAATCTTATATTTGTCTCTTATAGGCTGCCATTGCTGACCATTCCTTCCGAAAATGTCTGGGTGTCATGCTAAAGCATTGACTTCAAAACTTGACATGAACCTGGAGCCAGTATAGAGCTGACATTTTTCTGAAACTCATAACGATTGTTCCGCTTCTGTGACACAAAAATTATTGACATCAGACATGGCCAAGCAACAACCGTTTTTAAATGGATAAATCAATGGTGCTCCAAATGAGCAGAAACAAGGAGGGTTAAAGGAATAAAAATAGATCCTTTTAAGGGTATTACTCAGTTGATGGTATGGGAAAAGTATGGCAAAAAAGTGTAGTAAGCGTATACTCACATTCATAAGGTCCATGGGTCAAACAACCTATTTTAGCACATGTGGAAAATATGACTGTCTCCATGCAGAGTGTGAGCGGTCACACTCAATGCTTTTGGGGTTTTCCGGAAACTTGTACTATGCTTGGTTTTTAAACATTGAGTGTTTATTGTAATCAAAAGATGAGTCGTAGAAAAAGCATATATAACATCACATGTTGGTAATGTGTCTAACAAAGAAAGAACCTGAAAATTGTTTATCTAGAGAACAATAGAAATTCAGATAATAACTCAGTATAACATTCTGCTCTCTTGGAAATAATCAGGTGATACATATATGTTAATCAAAATCTTTATGCAGAGCAGTTACAGCTTAACAACCGTTAACAGTACCATAGTTGAAATGAGAAAGATCATCTGCCAATTTAGAAAGAAAAAGGGTAGTATAGGTAAGAGTTAAAGTTATTCAGAAAACTGATTCAGCCAAAAAAATAAAGTAGTAGAGTAGAGTAGGGATTGACTTTAACCTCCCTGGCGGTGTTCCCGAGTGTGGCTCGGGGTGGACTTTCAGTACTAAGAACAGTAACCCCGAGCCACACTCGGGATTGCATTGCTGGATCCAGGCAGCGCTACTCACCTTGTCCCCTGGATCCAGCGATGTCCCCCGCAGTGTCTGTGGGCTGTGTCCGCCGCCAGATGACTCTGTGTGCCGGGCTCCGTTCCCTGCGAGCATCGCGTCGCAAGGGGACGGAGACCGGTGGGAAATTCAAAAAGTGAAACACACACAGCACATACAGTACACTGTAATCTTATAGATTACATTACTGTATGAAAACATTTCACATCCCCTTTGTCCCTAGTGGTTTGCCCAGTGCCCTGCATGCACTTTTATATTATAAATGTCATTCTTTCTGCCTGGAAACATGAAAATGTCAGTAGCAACCAAAAAGTGTCCCTTTGCGTCAAAAGTGGTTTCTGACCAGCTAGTAAACACCGATAGTAAATAAGAATCATTTGTAGAATTGAGTGATACTGATTTTTGGGGAAATTTATCATCAGACACTGAAAGTGACGACAGCGACAATTCTGCAAGTGAGCAAATTTCTGTGTTTTTTGGTTTGATTACATTATTGAATACATTTTATTACTATTACGTTATTATTTTTGATAATTATTTTTAGTTATTTATTATATTATAATTTATGATTTCACTTTTCAAACTTTTTCATACCCAGGATGTCTACTAGACTCTTGTTTGGACAGATTTAAGTGAGTTATTCCTAAGAATTACAGGCCTACAATATAAAACGCCAAATTTTCATGCAAAATAATCGTACCGCTTTCAGCACCAATCATACCGCCAGGGAGGTTAACTGGATAGTTGCGCAGGAGTGGGCATAGATGTTACCAGATTGATGCACATAATGTATACAGGGTATGTCTAGAACATGAAATTCAAATTTCAGTTTAGGTCATTGCTGGTTTTGCCAGTACTTATGGAATCATATTACTGTGAATATTTGAAAGTGAACCATGGTTGCCACGTTCTATGGAATCTCTCAACCTTATCACAGGATTGTGCCAAGGATTGTGCGCATATGTCCGTTACTTTGCGCAGCCAATCTTGTATGGATGGAACCCGAGGGGAGTTCCAGAGGGTTGGAATCAAGGACTTGGCGACATTTAAGAGATGTTTAGATAGGGAGTTTTTATACTTCTTGAGTGAGAAGTTTGTTATGTGAAGAAAGCACCGTGCTGCATTAAGTGTGAGTTTAGTTTCTGTGATTTGAATAATTGTTTCTCTGATCTTATTCTAGAAGGGCGCTAGCAATGCCACCATATGTGTATCAGAGTATCTGTCTCATTCTGGCATCTTCAGCAACTGTCGGACGTTTGCGGATTCCACCTGTGAAGTTTTGCTAGGGTAACATACCAGTGGGTTCAGTGCTTATAAACAGTTTCCTGTAATTTAGTGCTAATAGAACATTTATGTGATAGGATGAATGCATTCCTCTATTGTTTGTCTGATATATTTATCTGCATGCTTTGCATTAAGATAAAAAGCCTTCTGTGTGCAGCAGCCCTGCTCAGCCCTCCTAACACTTACCTAAGGTTCCTCTCTGCCCATCAATGTCAACGAGTGTCTCAGACATCCGAGATTCTCCCTCCTGATTGGTTGAGATACAATCAAAGTCAGCTAGCCAATCAGGAGAGAGAGGGGGTGGGGCCAGGTTGGACTTTGTGTCTGAATGCACACAGGGAGCTGTGACTCAGCTCAGGTGCCCCCATAGCAAGCTGCTTGCTGTGGGGGCACTGAACAGGAGAGAGGGACAAGGAGCACAGAAAAGGGACCTGAAAAGAGGAGGATGCATGCTACTCTGTGCAAATTCACTGCAACAGAGCAGGTAAGTATAACATGTTTGTAATTTTTATAGGGAAAAAAAGAGGCTTTACAATCACTTTAACTTTTTCCCTCCTAACTAGATATATTGAGAACTTTGCTCTTTGTCCTCATTTGTATGATTTGGCTGGAGATGGGCCTTAATGTACCTGTAGGCACTTCTTGGCATCTGAGCGTAGACACCTGCATTAGTTTGAAATGAAAGTAGTTCTAACAGTAACGTTGCAAGTTGTTTGCTATTCTTGTCCGCTGTATTACCTCACATTTATCTGTATTACTATGTATGTCCTGTATGCCTAAGTAATTCAAATAAACAGGTTTTAATTAAAAATAAATAAATAAAAAAGCATGACATTTTTATACATGCGGCACATGTATGATGCCTTATTCAGAACTATGTTTTCCTTATATGTTTGTGTACTTCTTTGTGTTTTTTTCAAAACAATAAAAATATTGAAACATAAAAATATAAAGAATAAAATAAAATAGTTCTACTCGAGAGTTAGAACCTTTTTCAGATGTTTACTGCTATCCAGGAGTTCATTAGGTTGATTTTGCCTTACTTCCTGTCTGCTGAAGATATGGTGAATGGGACAGAGCTAACAAAGTTCTAATCCTTACCCACTTCATCCAAAAAAATTAAAAAGTTTGTGGTTGGCAAACACTTTATATAATAACTGATGGTCCTGCCTTGAAGGTTCTTGTTTAGACAATTCCTAAAAAGAGATGACAACTGTCTCCAATCATTGTCTTGCATTGTCATACTGTCACATGCTCCCTACCACTGTCATTATGAGGTCCAGAACAATGATGTTCCACCAATACTGGAGCAAGTGCATAGAGATAAAAGTGGCTAAAGAAACCTGGAAATGCCATAAATTGTTTACAACAATGGTTTAGAAGGATTTAGATCTACTTCAAATATCCAGTTCTCTTTTCTTCCTATCCATTTGTATCTGCATAGCAGACCCACTACAGGGACTCTTCAATATTGCCTCTTGTCTGAAATATTGTGTGTGATAGGTCAACTAGAAAAATAAGATAGGAGAAGGGAACTGGGACAGGAAAGTCCGGGAAGATGGATTACTGAGCTGCAGTGTAAAATGATAGGACACTTTGCAAATGTTCCAGCAACTTCACTGTCGCTCAATACATTTGATATCTGTTTCCTCATTATTTAGCTGTCTGCCATCAGCTTGTTTTGATAACATCCTTCAGGACAAGTAATAGGAGCACATATGTGAATTGTTTTTACTCAAACCATCTTTCAAGATGGCTCTTGATTTAAGGGTATTTTTCATCAAATGTTATCAAAACTTACACTTCCCTGTACAATTGCTCGCTATGAATGTTTGGTACCAGCTGTCACCGTTGAAATACAAGCCCTTATTAGCCTAAGAAAAAGTTTGCCGGTGAGACTAACTAGAGACTTTCCAATAACTATAAACACTCCGGCAAGTGGGAACAAGAGAATGACAGAATTACAAATCGTACAGCGCACTGCCCTTAACAATGCTATGGCTGTGTCCAAGAATGAAACACTTTTTTAAAGCAGGAGTCCTTGGGGGACGAGGACTCAGAAAGATGGAAAAACATTAAAATGTACGAGGTTAAAGAAATGTCAGCAGGATCCCTCAAGAGTTTTTAATATGCATGCCATTAGATGTTTTTATAGAACAATTACCAACAGACGTGTCAGAAATTAATGTCACCATGCCAATGTTTATTCAGCTAGGGCAGTCATCCGGGTTCCTCGTGATATATTTATTATTTTTCAGCCATCTCATTATATTAGAGATCTGTTTTGCTCACACTATTTTGTGACAGCAGCAAAGTTTCTACATGCCACCCAAAGAAGCCTTTCATTTTAGCTCCACCTACTTCAGATCCAGCAGATTATGAAAAGAACGTTTCTGCATGTTAGAAGAGTTATGCTGATTTATCTTGTTTTAATCTTTTGAGTTGTTTGACTTTTTGTGTTGTTTTAAACTTCAAAATAGTTTCAATAACTTATCTCTTATGTTCAGGTCCTGTCCCCATGCCTCCGCAATTCCCAGCCATCAAAGTGAAAGTGGGGAATCACTATGGATAACATAGGACGAAAGGATGTTAAAATGCAGCTGCTCATTGTAAAACAACACTTACAGTCTGCAAGTGCCATTTATTACTGCAATGTAACATTGTATTTATTATTTCACATGGCTATAAGTGGTTGTAAAGGCGGAAGGTTTTTTACCTTCATGCATTCTATGCATGAAGTTAAAAAATCTTCAGGGTGCAACTCGACCCACCCCCCCCCCCCCAATATTTACCTGAGTCTGATCCAGCGATGTGCATGAGAGCCAAGGCTCAATCAATGGTCAATCACAGCAAGTGAGGAGCGAGAGGGGGGCAGGACTGAGCCATGGTCTGTGTGTCCCATAAACACACAGAGGCAGTCCCAGAGCTGCTTCCTCTGTGGGTACTCAGCAAGGAGGAGGGACCAGAAGCACCAGCGGAGAACCTGAGAAGAGGAGGGTCGGGACTGCTTTGTTCAAGACCATTGCACAGAACAGGTAATTATGACGTGTTTATTATTTTAAAGAAAAAAACAAGGTTTTAGAACCACATTAAGGTTGCATGTGAATTTAGGAAACAGTACAAAAAAATACAAAGTTGCTTGGCATCTGCCATTTATCAGAAGAAG
>BLSH010342406.1:0-14268 GCA_018402905.1 Glandirana rugosa
TTTTGCTCCAAGGTTTCAAGTACCTTGGTGATGCGGCCGTTGATTTACTGCCTATGTTATCCAGGATAGCGGTGTTGCCGTATCCTCAGATGGGTACTCTGGTTGCGTTTTGGTCCGGTGACCATGCTTCCAAAAAAGGTCTCTTAGACCTTCCCTTTCAGGGTGGATGTCTATTCGGTCCACGGCTGGGTGAGATCATTAAGGATTTCACAGGAGGTAAGTGCACCTTCCTCCCAGAGCCCCGGAGGCGTGAGTTTCGCCGATGACAGGGGCCCCCTACCTCGGGTCAGAAGAGGTTCTTTCGCGCCCCGGGCGCGGCGGGTAAAGGGACCCGTCCCGGTAAGGTCGCTGCAGGGGCCGGGTACCGGCAGTGGCAGCGCAAAACCGAAAAGGCGTAGGACAAACCTCCTCAGCCTGATGGGTTGCCCCCACCCGGGCTTCGGGTGGGGGGACGTTTCTGAGTTCAACACTCAGGTCAGTCAGGTTCTTCCCTTCGACCTTAGGGCTCCCGCAGGAAAAGCACTCTCGAACCAAGGGGTGATCGTGCCAGTGCCTCCAGCGAGAGTTTGAGGTTTTTACTCAAATCTGTTCGTGGTCGCCAAAAAAAGGGGGGGGGGGGTCCGGCCAGTACTGGACCTGAAGGCCCTGACCTGGTATGTTAGGGCGCAGAAATTCCGGATGGAATCCATCTGCTCGGTTGTGGCCGCCGTCCATCAGGGGGAATTTCTGGCGTCTCTGGACATCAGGGATGCGTGCCTCCATGTACCTATTTGTCCACGGCATCAGCGTTTCCTTCGCTTTGCAGTAGGAGACCTCCATTATCAATTTGTGGCACTCCCTTTCGGTATTGCCTCAGCCCCTCGAGTTTTCACAAAACCGGTATTGGCGTTGCTGCGACAGAGAGGCATTGCGGTAGTAGCCTACCTAGACGACCTGCTCCTGCGAGCGGAGTCTGCCTCGGCTATGGAAGAGCACAATGGCTCGCTGCAGGACTTTGGCTGGTTGCTCTACCTGCAGAAGTCGACGGTGTCTCCACCCCGTCGCCTGGAGTATCTGGGCCTGATTCTGGACTCAGAGCATGCAAGGTTTTCCTTCCTCCAGCCAAGTTGATGTCACTGCAGTCGGCAGTGCGAACCCTCCTGTCGCACAGACGGTCTTCATTACGATTCGGTATGCGGGTGCTGGGGCTCATGGTCTCGACTTTCGAGGCAATATCATACGCCCAGAGTCACACTCGTCTCCTTCAGCAAGCAATCCTGGCTCGGTGGGACAGGTTCCCTCGGTCCTTGGACCTTCTGATCCTCCTGAGCTCCCAGACCAGGGCGTCTCTGTCCTGGTGGATTCGGGACTCGGCGTTGGTTCAGGGGAAGTCGTTCCTGCCCCGGTGGGTGATCATCACTGCCCAGGGCCGTTGGTTGGCACAGGAGGCTCGCCTCCCCACCAATGGCTGGAACTGAGAGTAATCAGATTGTGCCTATCTCACTGGACAGTGAGGTTAAAGGGTCGTCCGATTCGGATTCAGTCGGTCTATGCCACGGCAGTGGCATATGTGAACCATCAGGGCGGCATGAGAAGTCCAGCAGCTGTGGCGGGGCAGCTCTGATACGGCGTTGGGCGGAACGTCACGTTCCGGCACTCTCCGCCACTTACATTCCAGGTGTGGAAAACTGGCAGGCGGTCTTTTTCAGTTGCCTGACGCTGGACTAGGGAGAGTGGTCTCCCCACCCAGAGGTGTTCAACCACAGATGGGGGGCGCCGGACATGGATCTCTTGACGTCTCCGTTCAATCACAAGGTGAAGACCTTTGTGTCCAGAACGAAGGATCCGTTGGCAGTGGCCACGGACGCGCTGGTGGCCCCCTGGGGCCGCTATCGTCTTCTGTTCGCCTTCCCTCTGATAAAACTTCTACCGAGTTTGATATACAGGATAGTGGCGGAGGGAATACCAATAATCCTGGTGGCTCCAGATTGGCCTCAGCACACTTGGTACGCCGACGTGGTGCAAATGGTGGCAAACGCCCTCTGGCGGCTCCTGCTGCGAGACGATCTACTGTCTCAGGGGCCCATCTTGCACCCTGCCTTACCCTCGCTGGCTTCGATGGCCTGGCTATTGAGTCCCAGGTGCTAAGAGACAGGGGAGTCGCTGACTCCGTGTTCCCTACCTTGCTGAAGGCTCGCAAGTGTACTCGCAAGATTTACCACCCCACCTGAAAGGCTTTTATAGCTTGGTGCGAGGCGGAGGGTCATAACCCTCACTCTTACGTAGAGTCCAGGGTCCTGATTTTTTGCAGCAGGACCTAAACAAACAAAAAAAAAAAAACTGGCTTTGAGTACTCTCAAGGGCCGGAGATTGGCTCTGGCGATTCTTTTCCAGAGGCCCTTTGGCTTCGCACTCATTGATTCGTACCTTTGTACAAGGTGTGCGACATGTGGCGCTTCGGGTGAAGACCCGATGGCCCAGTGGGATCTGATTTTGGTACTTTCTGTACCTCAGGAACCACCCTATGTAAATATCAGGGTGATTCCCTCACAACTGCAGTTGCAAAAGGTGGCTTTTTGGCTGCCGTCACTTCCGCCAGACGGGTGTCTGACTTGGCAGCACTATCGTGCAAGTCTCCCTGCCTGGTCCTACATAAGGACAAGGCGGTCTTGCGACCCTTTCCTTCCTTCCTTCTGAAAGTGATTTCTTCTTTTCACATTAATGAAGATATTGTTCTTCATTCATTGTGCCCTCGTCCATCACACCCAAATGAAATTGAGTTGCATGCCTTGGACGTAGTGAGGGCCTTACGAATGTATTTAGCTGCTACAGCCTTTTTTTGGAAGGCTGTTGCCTTATTTGTGCTGACAGAGGGTCCGCGCAAATGGTTTGGCTGCCTCGCCGGCTGCTACTTTCGTTGGATTAGACAAACCATGACCCACGCATATTCTGTTCCGGGCAAGGTCCCCCTTTTCAGGTCACGGCTCATTATATCCAGGCTGTCAGTACTTCCTGGGCTTTTAGACACCAGGCCTCGCCGTCACAGGTGTGCAAGGCGGCCTCTTGGGCCTCGGCACACACTTTCTCTAAGTTTTATAGGTTGATGTGCTAGCATCTTCGGATGCTGCCTCTGGCCGCAAAGTTTTACAGGCGGCAGTGTAGGCGCGTCTGGCGCCTCCTTAGAGGCTCTGTTGGGTACAGTTGTTATTGTTTACCCACCCCTCTTTTTGACACAGCTTGGGGACATCCCCACACGTAATGAAGAGCTGCGTCTGTCAGTGAACGTAGGAGAAAAAGGGATTTTATTATTATTATTGTTCACTGACAGACGCAGCACCCACCCCTCTGTGCTCTGTTTTCTGTATGGCTTGTGTACGAACTGCTGAGCTAGGCTATGGAGAGGGTTTATGTGGGAAGAGAGGACGGTCCCATGGGAGGGACCAGCTGTTTCTTTTCCCTGCCTAGTTAACTCCTCGTTGGACAAGCATAAACCCCCACACGTCATGAAGAGCTGCGTCTGTCAGTGAACTCGGAGAAAAGGATTTTACGGTAAGTTTTAATAAAATCCCTTTTTTTTATCTTAACCACTTCATATCCGCGCCATTTCTGGAACTCCTCTCCTACATGTAAAAATTATCATTATGTTGCTAGAGAGTTACTCAGAACCCACAAACATTATATATATATATATATATATATATATATATATATATATATATATATTTTTAGCAGAGACTCTAGGGAATAAAATGGCGATTGTTGCAACTTTTTATATCAGATGATATTTGTGCAGAAACGGACTAAAGGCTGTAATTAAAGCAAAAGCTGGTTTAACAAAACAAAAACACAGGGGGGTGATCCTTTTTCCTCCACTGCCTGCAACTATCCCACAGAAATCCCCCTCAGCAACTGCTCCCTCTTTTTTACCATCCTCCGATCCTTCTCTGCCATCAGCTGCACACCCTACACACAGCCCTGCATCCACATACAGAATTTTAGTAACTAAACCAGAAAAGAAACAGTCATTTTTCCCAACCCTCACAATCCTACCACTATCCAATCCTACATCCACATCAGCCAACGTGTTCCAGTCTACTACAACACCAGCCAATCTGTTCCAGCTTGCCTTTAAGCCAGCCACTACAGTCCAAGCCACCATGGTTCCAATTGCTCCTGCCAGGCCTACCACCATTCCTGCCACATTGGATTGGCCCATGAAAATTGAACCTTCTGCTGCCGACCTGCCTGTCGCTATTCCACCTGACTGTACTGGTTCTTTGTCCATCACCCAGTTTGGCCCTATGGACTCTTTGCCTTTTGACTTCACTGATCCTGTTCCTGATGCCCTGCCATGTGGTCCCATTCCTGATGCCCTGTTTGATCCTGTCCCTGAAGCCCCACCTGTTATTCCGCTGCCCAGCCTGCTGTTTCGGTGTCTCCTGCCCAGCCTGCTGTTCAAGTGCTCGCTGCCCAGCCTGCTGTTTCGGTGCCCGCTGCCCAGCTTGATGACCCGGTGCCTGCTGCCCAGCCTGCTGTTTCAGTGCCCACTGCCATGCCTGCTGCCCAGCCGCCTGCTCCGTTGCTCGCTGCCATGCCTGCTGCTTAGCCTGTTATTCCGGTATCCACTGCCCAGCCTGATGACCCGGTGCCCGCTGCCCAGCCTGATGACCCGGTGCCCGCTGCCCAGACTGATGACCCAGTGCCCGTTGCCCAGCCTGATGACCCATGCCCACTGCCCAGCCTGATGACCTGGTGCCAGCTGCCCAGTCTGATGACCTGGTGCCAGCTGCCCAGCCTGATGACCCGGTACCAGCTGCCCAGCCTGATGACCAGGTGCCCGCTGACCTGGTGATGGATGACCTGGTGCCCGCTGCCCAGCCTGATGACCCGGTGCCCAGCTTGATGACACGGTGCCCGCTGCCCAGCCTGATGACCCAGTGCTTACTGCCCAGTCTGATGACCCGGTGCCTGCTGATGTGATGATGACCCAGTGCCTGCTGCCCAGCCTGATGAGCCGGTGCCCGCTCAACCAGTGCCTGATGACACGGTGCCTACTGCCCAGCCCATTGATCCAGTGCCTGTTTATCCAGTGCCTGATGACCCTGTGCCCGCTGATCCAGTGCCTGATGACCCAGTGCCTATTGCCCAGCCCGCTGATCCAGTGCTTGATGATCCAGTGTCTGATGACCCAGTGGCCGCTGATCCAGTGCCTGATGACCCGGTGACCGCTGATCCAGTACCTGATGACCCGGTGACCGCTGATCTAGTGCCTGATGACCTGGTGCCCACTGATCCGGTGCCTGATGACCCAGTGCCTGTTGATTTGGTGCCTGTTGATCCGGTGCCTGTTGACCCTGTGCCCGCTGATCCAGTGCCTGATGACCCAGTGCCTACTGCCCAGCCCATTTATCCAGTGCCTGATGACCATGTGCCCACTGATCCAGTGCCTGATGACCCAGTGCCTACTGCCCAGCCTGCTGATCCAGTACCTGATGATCCAGTATCTGATGACACTGTGGCCTCTGATCCAGTGCCTGATGACCCTGTGCCCGCTGATCCAGTGCTTGATGACCCAGTGTCCACTGATCCAGTGCCTACTGATCCTGTGCCTGTTGATGCTTTCCTGCCTGATGTCCAAATTGCCACCGATTTCCCCCTGGTTGATGCAAGAGACATGGAGGGGAGACTTTGTTGGACTTTTTTCGCATGGACTGTCAGGTTAACAGCAGAATGGAGCGTCCGGAGGCCACTCCTTAAGGGGGGGGGGACTGTCAGGACCTGTGTACTTGCTCGAGTCACGTGCTGGTGGCACTGTTGTATGGAGAGCCAAAGGGTGTAGTTCTGTTGGCCATCAGTGGTTGTCTCCCATCAGATGGTTTATACAGGTCGTTAGGCTACACCTGATGGGAATGCTGGGACTATATAAGTCTGCCTTGTACCCAGTCCCAGTGCTTGAGTGTTTTCAAGCCTGTCCCTGCCTGTGTCCGATCCATTCTTGTCCTGTATCCGTGATCCTGAATTCTGTCCCAGTGACCTGGAACCTACTTCCTTACTCCCATCTGCTCCCAGTAACCTGGCTCCCTGTTCCCCTTTTCTGATGTCCACCTGTTTGCTTATATGTGTGTTTTCTACATTTGTATTTAGTTAGATAGGTGTTTATTTTTGGGTTTTCTGTGTTTCATTATCTTTCACTTGCTTGTTTATGCTTGTTTATGTTTACTGGTGTTTGGTGTTGGAAATGTGTCATTTTCATAAAACATATTTTTTTCACTTATCTGTATGGTCCTGATTCCTTTACGTGCAGCCAATTGATCTGTTTACCCTTGCTGGATGCTCTGCTTCCTGACATGGTTAATCAACCAGCCCTTCGGCCATCCTTCTTTTTTGGAGAGGAATTTTCTGCCAAAATGTTAGCCTGCATAGGCACAATTTTCAGGCCTTGTTGAGAAATGAGGGCCCTTTCACACAGGCTTTCCATGTGAAGGGTACATTTTTGCTCAGCGGGGATCGATCTGCCGACAGATGGCAGCTCCATCTCCGCTCACTGAGTGCAGATGGAACTGTCAGAGCTCTGCTCTATGGGGAGCGGGTGACAACGGACCGCCTGTCCGTTGTCATCCGATTCACTCCGATCCGTTTCTCCAGACGGATGGAAAATAGAGTTTCCATCCATCTGTTTTTTACAGACAGTATCGGTTCAGAGAGCGACGGGTGTCAGCGGACATGTCTCCGCTGACATCCGCCACTCCATAGGGCTGCATTGAGTGTCCGTTCAGGTCCGCCTGAACAACGGACTGGCGGACCTGAATGGAGTGCCCGTGTGAAAGGGCCCTTAGACTTCAGGGGTCATGGTCCTGCACCTTCTACCTCCCCTCCAGCTTCAATCTTTAACTTCTGAAAAAGTCAAGGAATTGTACAAAACCGTTGTAAAATACAAAATGAGACCAAGGCAATGTATTATACAGTCTGTTTACACCAAATATGAGATTAACTTGTAATTGCTGACAAATCTGTTCAGCATAAACGGAGAGGAAAAAACAAAGTGTATATTCCCCGATGGTCAACCACGGTTTTTGACTAATTCCCCGAACATTTTTGTTATATATATTTTGAGAGGGTAGGCATTCAACCCAACATTTGAAGACAAAGGAAAGAAGAAAAGGTCAGAGAGAAACCAGGATACAGGACAGAGAAAAGAGAGAGAAGAAAAAAAGGGGAGGGAAGAGGAAGGTAGGGAGATAGGGAGAGTCCCTTCAACTGGCTCTGTGTGACTGAAGCTAAAAGCGTCTGATCCCTATAGAAAAAATAGGGAGTCCAGTTCTTCCTATATTTGTCTTCTTGTTCCCTCAAAGTCATTGTGAGATTCTCCATAATCTGAATGTCTGCAATTCTTGTTTTCCAATGCGAAATTGTAGGAGCATATGTACTCTTCCACAAGGCCGGGATACTGGCCTTAGCTGCTATAAGCAGATGCCGCAATTGAGAATTCTTAGTATTATTTAATAATTAAGCCACTGGGTTTTTACCTAGTGAAACTCCGGTCAGTGTTTTAATAGTAGATTCCACAGTAGACCAAAACCTCTGTAATTTTGGAGACTCCCAGAAAATATGTAGCAGGGTCCCTTCCGATTCCCCAAAGCGCCAACAGGCATTCAAGACTCGCGGGTAAATTGTATGCAATTTGGTTGGAGTCTTGTATCATTGTGCGAGGAGCTCTTAGTCCCCACTCCTGGTATTTATTAGTCAGGGAGGCCGTGTGAGCAAAAAGCAATATCTTATCTTTCTGAGGCTGTGTAAACTTAGTTTGGAGGCCTAGTTCACACTGTTGTAAGAAGGTCAAGTCGTGATGTCAACCTGGTTTGTCAAAAGGGCGTAAAAGTGAGAGTGCATAAGGGAGTTGTTCTCCATCAATGCAGATCTGCTCTAACAGTGTAAGCTGTCGTAAGGTTTGGTGATCTGTTGGTATCTCCCAATGGTGGGCATTCAATTGCGCCTGTCTCAAAAAGTCAAGGTCAGTCTGGAATCGAGCCTCTACTTCCTGACTGGACATAAGCCTATTGTTTACATCAAAGTGAAGATGCCGAAAAACGTTCTATCTCTGGAGTGCGCAAAATTTCAGGGCTGTCAGCCCCGGTAAAAACACATAAGATTCCATTATCGGGGTGAAAGGGCTCAGCTCTGAAGATACAGATGGTATTGTCTTAAAGAGATGTTTGGGCACTCACAAAGTCTCTCCCACCGTTGGGTATAGGATGATCTCCACAGGGCAGGCCCGCATCGGGGACCACGGCACACCCGCCAGTGTCAAATCTATCGCAGCCTGTTCAAGATCTACCCACAGTTTAGTAGCTGGTTGTACGCACCATTCCATTATCCCAGTTAGGTGGGAAGCCTCATAATACCACACCGGATCTGTGAAACCTATGCCCCCCTTGCTTTTTGGCAGTGTCAGGATGGATCTGCGTAGCCTTGGCATTTTGCCTGCCCAGATAAACCACCTTCTCAGATCTGTCAGATAACTCCGTGGGAGTTTAATTGGCAGAGTTTGAAAGAGATAAATTAGCCTAGGCATCATACTCGAGCGGCCAAACCAACTGAAAGTTTCCTTATTCCAGCGAGCTAGGTCCGCTTTGAGTGTTCGGAGAAGAGGTGCAAAATTCAACTTTTCTGAGCTTACAAGGAAATATACCCAGGTTTCGTATGTGTGAATTCGTCCATTTAAATTTGAACAAATGAGTCAATTGCTGTTGAGTCAAAGTGGGTAGTCTCATACCCATGGCTTGTGACTTACTGTAATTGATTTTGTAATTGGATAGTTGGCCATATCTTTCAAGTTCTACAAGAAGTGAAAGGAGCAAGACAGCAGGGGATGTAAGGAAGAAAATTAAATCATCCGCGTATGCCTCTACTTTGTGGGTATGTGTCCTGGTAGAAATGCCCTTAATGTCTGGGTGAGCCCTAATGGTTTTTAAATATGGTTCCAAGGTCAATATAAAAATTAGAGTCGACAGTGGACACCCCTGCCGCGTCCCATTGCGTATATGAAAAGCGTCCGAAAGGACCTTATTCACTTTCACCCTAGCGGAGGGCTTTGAGTATAGTGCATCTAGCCCTCATTGCATCCCCGACCCTAGTCCTATATGCTCCATCATTGAGCGCAGGAACGTCCAATCCAACCTATCAAATGCCTTCTCCATGTCCGCGGAGAAGAGCACCGGGGGAGAGCCAGTAGCCTGGGCAAAATGGATTGCAGTTATGACCCTCTGAGTATTGTGCCTTCCGTCTCTGCAAGAGCTAAATCCGGCTTAGTCAAGATGTATTAACGAGGGGATATGCAGAAGCAACCTATCCGCTAGGATTTTGGTGAAAATCTTTAGGCCGACATTTAAAAATGAGATTGGCCAATAGCTGGCACACTGAGCTGCATCTTTGCCCTCTTTTGGAATCACCATCACATGTGCCTGCAGACCAACATCGGGGATGTCCACCTCGCAAGGAATTATACGCTGACACAAATAGCGAAGCCAAGATTGATGCAAATGTCTTGTAATATGGAAGCGCAAACCCGTCCAGGCCTGGCACTTTGCCCGGTTGTTGGTTTTCAAACCCGCTAAAAATATGTCTGTTGTAAGCGGTTGGCCTAACTCTGTTGCTATGTCGTCAGATAGATTCGGCATTCCTGAAGATTCCAGATATTGTCAGATTAATCCCCTCTTAGTGTCCTGCAACGCTGGCAACGGGTGTGAGGTTAGGTTATACAGGTCAGTGTAGTATGTTTGAAACATCCGAGCAATATCCATAGATGTTCTAACCAAGGTATCGTCTTGCGTCTTAATTCGTTTGATATAGGTCTTTGCCCTTGTTGTCCGAAGCGCATTCGCCAAGAGTTTCCCGGGTTTATTCCCGAATTCATAAAATACCCACCTACATCGCACAAATTTCACCTTGGCTTGTTCTGTTAACAAAGAATTTAATTTAGCTCTCAAATCTGAGAGCTTTTCAGCAACCCACGAAGTCTGCGAGTGCTTATGAATCCGTTCCAATTTATGTACAGTATCTCACAAAAGTGAGTACACCCCTCACATTTTTGTAAATATTTTATTCAGTCTTTTCATGTGACAACACTGAAGAAATGACACATTGTTACAATGTAAAGTAGTAAGTGTACAGTTTGTATACCAGTGTAAATTTGCTGTCCCCTCAAAATAATTCAATAAACAGGCATCAATGTCTAAACCTCTGGCAACAAAAGTGAGTACATCCCTAAGAGAAAATGTCCAAATTGGGCCAAATTAGCCATTTTCCCTCCCCGGTGTCTTGTGACTCATTAGTGTTACAAGGTCTCAGGTGCTAATGGGGAGCAGGTTTGTTAAATTTGGTGTTATCACTCTCATTCTCTCATACTAGTCACTGGAGGTTCAACACGGCACCTCATGGCAAAGAACTCTCTGAAGATCTGAAGGAAAAGAATTGTTGCTCTACACAAAGATGGCCTAGGCTATAAGAAGATTGCCAAGACCCTAAAACTGAGCTGCAGCATGGTGGCCAAGACCACAGAGCGGTTTAACAGGACAGGTTCCACTCAGAACAGGCCTTGCCATGGTCGACCAAAGAAGTTGAGTGCACATGCTCTGCATCATATCCATAGGTTGTCTTTGGGAAATAGACATATGAGTGCTGCCAGCATTGCTGCAGAGGTTGAAGGGGTGGGGGGTCAGCCTGCCAGTGCTCAGACCATATGCTGCACACTGCATCAAAACGGTCCGCATAGCTGTTGCCCCAGAAGGAAGCCTCTTCTAAAGATGATGCATAAGAAAGCCCGTTAGCAGTTTGCTGAAGACAAGCAGACTAAGGACATGGATTACTGGAACCATGTCCTGTGGTCTGATGAGACCAAGATAAACGTATTTGGTTCAGATAGTGTCAAGCATGTGTGGCGGCAACCAGGTGAAGAGTACAAAGACAAGTGTGTCTTGCCTAAAAGCAAGCATGATGGTGGGAGTGTCATGGTCTGGGGCTTCATGAGCGCTGCCGGCACTGGGGAGCTACAGTTCATTGAGGTAACCATGAACTCCAGCATGTAGTGGGACATACTGAAGCAGAGCATGATCTCCTCCCTTTGGAGACTGGGCAGCAGGGCAGTATTCCAACATAACAACCCCAAACACACCTCCAAGATGACCACTGCCTCGCTAAAGAAGCTGAGGGTAAGCCCTCATACACACAGGCGTTTTTTGACACCACGTTTTTGGGCGTTTTTTACAGCTCTCCATGTTATTCTATGGCCCCCTAAAAACGCAGATATTTTTGAGCAGTAGAGGGCGTTGGCGTTAGTGAGCTGTAACTAGAACGCGGGACCAGCGCATTCCGAGGCTGTAACGCTTTGGCGGTTTTGCCGCTGACGCCGCAAAATGCTCACTAACGCCATACCGGCGTTAATCGGCGTTTTTGATGCCAACATTTTCTGGTTAAAAAATAGCAGAGGAATGTTTTTATTTAAAAAAAAAGCCTATTGACGCCGACTCTTACTAACGCTCATTAACGCCGATGCAATACGCTGAAAAAAACGCGGATTTTTCCCTGACGTCGGACCCGACATTTTGCTTATTTTTAAACATACGCCCGTGTGTATGAGGCCTAAAGGTCATGGACTGGTCAAGCATGTTTCCAGACCTAAACCGTATTGGGTATCTGCAGGGCATTCTCAAACATAAGGTGGAGGAGTGCAAGGTCTCCAACATCCACCAGCTCCGTGATGTCATCATGGGGAAGTGGAAGAGGACTCCAGTGGTAACCTATGAAACTCTGGTGAACTCCATGCCCAAGAGGGTTAAGACAGTGCTGGAAAATAATGGTAGCCACACAAAATATTGACACTTTGGGCCCAATTTGCACGTTTTCTCACTTTTGTTGTCAGCGGTTTAGACTTTAATGGCTGTGTGTTGAGTTATTTTGAGGGGACAGCAAATTTACACTGTAATACAAGCTGTACATTTACTACTTTACATTGTAGCAACGTGTCATTTCTTCAGTGTTGTCACATGAAAAGATATAATAAAATATTTACAAAAATATGAGGGGTGTACTCACTTTTGTTAGATACTGTATGTCTGCAAGTAAAGTTTCGATCTGTGCCGAAAGAAGCTTCTTACAGAGCGACCCCAGTTTAATAAACGACCCTCGGATAACACATTTATTAGCGTCCCATAGATTAAACGGTGAGCTGTATTCTGTATTGTTGGCCGTGAAATAGGACAGCAGCTCTCTAATAAGTAGATCTTTGTATGAGGGGTCAGATAAGAGACTCATTCAGCTTTCAATGCCATTCCCGAGACTCCCCCCTACCTAGCTCCAAGATGCAATGGGTCGGGGCATTGTCTGAGATAGTGAAAATAGCCGAAGAGAGAAATGGAAGAGCATTCTGTGATAGAAATATATAATCTAATCTGGTATAGGTTTTGTGAAGTGGGGAGTAAAAAGTATAATCCCTCTCTCTGGGATTGAGAGTTCACCAGCTATCGACCAGTTGATGATCGTGCAGTAGAGATTTAGACAAGAGGTACCTCATGATGCATCAAGTAGTCAGTCTAATACTAAGTTAAGGTTCCCCCCAACCATAACTATGCCCTCCCTGTGTTCTAACAAAGCCAGGTAGGGAATCATAGCCGAGATCTGATGTTCATTTGGTAGGTACATACAAGCCAGTATCATTTTTTGCTCACATATGAGTCCCTTAGCAATAAGAAACCGTCCTTCCTCATCTCTAATAATCTGGCTTTCTTTCCAAAGCAGTTGACTAGAAAGTAAGATGGATTTGGATTTTGAATATGGAGAAGCACTGTGGTATACAGTTGGGAATCTGATTACTCAGTTTAGGAATGGCACCCCTTTTAACCTCTTGCCGCCCGCCCATTGTCAAATGATGGCGGGACGGCTCTCGTTCTGGGCCGACATCATATGACGTCTGCCATTTAAACAGCTGCGTGTGCATGTCCGTGGCGGCGTGTTTCCGGGAACACCGCCTGTCACTGACAGTAGTAAACAGCCATTGACCAGCGGCTGTTACCATGTGATCGGCTGTGATCCATTCACAGCCAATCAAAAATGTAAACAATGACCTGTAACTAGCTGTTAACAGCTCTTCTCTCCTCACACACCGTTTCTAGTGTGAGGAGAGGAGAGCCTGGATCAGTGAGTTACCGATCTGTGTCTGTACTGTACAAGCACAACACCTGCAACATCACCCCTGCCCCCCCATTGCACCTGTCACCCAACAGTCAACACATCTGCCCCCATAAAGTGCACCTGTTATCAGAGACTGCCATTAGTGACCTTTAGTGCACCTGTCACCGGTCAGTGACCATGGCCTGTCACCCATCACCTATCAGTGATCACCGCCTGTCACCCATCAGTGACCACTGCCTGTCACCCGTCACCCATCAGTGACCACCACCTGTCACCCATCAGTGACCACCGCCAGACACCCGTCACTAGGGTTGTCCCGATACCACTTTTTTAAGACCGAGTACAAGTACCGATACTTTTTTTTTAAGTACTCGCCGATACCGATTACCGATACTTTTTTTAATGTCATGTGACAGTGGTACTAATATGCAGCACTGATGGGCTTTGATAGGAGGCGCTGATGAGGCGTAGACTGCCAGTAGTTTTTAATTTTAATTTTTTTTTTCACGATTTTATTTTTCACAATTCATTTTTTATTATTTTTTACAATTTATATATTTTTTACAATGCTTTCTTTTTTTTTGGGGGGGGGGGAGGGGAGTGGACGATGCCATTGTTTTTTTATTTTATTTTTAATTATTTTTACAATTATACTTAAAAAAAAAATTTTTTACATTTTTTTTTTTTAAATTATCCCTGCTGGGGGGGCTTTGGTGAGATGTCAGGGGTCTAAATGGACCCCCAACATCTCCCCTTTGAGACAGGGAGAAAGGGGCTGAGGATAGAGATTCCCCAGTCCCTTTCTCAGCAGCATCAGCTGCATTGAAGATGAATGAAGAGGAGACAGCGGCTCCTCTCCATTCATAAACTGAGACATCGTAACACACAGCTTACAATGCTCAGTTATGAATGAACAGAGTCACTAACTATGTTCATTCAGAAAAGGAAAGAGCCGGTAAATGACAGATTTACCGGCTCTTTCCTCCGCTCTCCATCCTGAACAATCCCAGGACAAAGGAAGAACGGTAGGAGCACAGAGGGGATCGGAGGGGGGGGGGGGACCGGAGGAGGAGGACAAATCAGGACCGGAGGGGGGGGGGGCGG
>BLSH010342406.1:28013-40188 GCA_018402905.1 Glandirana rugosa
GACAAGAACTATGGTAGGACGGTCGTCCATCGAAGGAAAAGAATGTTCGCCTAGAGACGAAACCTCTCCTCTAGCTTAGAAACATGGTCTCTTACAAGTCCATGTTCACGACGTTATCCCGCACTCACGGGTCCCCTGTCTGCTCTACCAGGGACCCCTGAATCGGGTGCGCAAGAGTGGTTGTTCCCTGCACACGCCAGACTCCACCACCAGGATCGTGACAGCCTGTCTGGGATGAGCAAGGGTTAGACCCCAAGTCGACTTCTTGCTGTCTTGTTCTGGATACAGACAGGGCATTAATTTACATATTTCCTGCAAAAGTCCTCCAACTTAGGCCACCAGAAAGTACGCTGCACCAGTTCGGTGGTCTTGTGAATGCCGACGTGACCTGCCAGTGGGTGGTCATGCAGGTTCTTGCAGCACTTGTACCTGAACATTCTCTGGTACAAAGATTCGATCTCCTCTCCAAAGCAGAGATCCGCTTGTAAGAAAAGGAAGCTACCTGCTGGCAGGATGGTATCAAGAACAGAAGAATCCTTGGGCCCATCATACATCCGGGACAAGGCATCAGGCTTGGTATTCGTTGACCCGGAATGGTATGTAATGTGGAAATTAAAGCGAGAGAAGAACAAGGCCCATCTGGCTTGACGTGATCTCAGATGTCTGGGTGAACATAAATACTCAAGATACTTATGGTCAGTATAAATAAGAATCGGATGAGTTGCACCTTCCAGAAGATACCTCTATTCCTCTAAGGCAGCTTTGATTTCCAAAAGTACTCGATCTCCGACGTCATAATTCTTTTCGGCCGGAGAGAGCTTCCGTGAAAAGAATGCCACAGGATGCAGTGTGTCCTTGATTCCCTGCCACTGGGATATGACTGCTTCCACTGCGATTTCGGAAGCATCCACCTCAAGGACGCAAGGCGCAATGCAGGATCCAGGTGGCTCAAAATTGGGGCAGAAGTAAACGTCTCTTAAGGGTTTCAAAAGCGTCTTGGGCCTCAGAGTTCCAGCAGAAAGGGGAGCTTTGCTCGGTCAGTCATGTGATAGGGGAGATGATGGTGGAAAACCCCTTGATGAATTTCCTATAGAAATTTGCAAGCCCCACAAAGCACTGTACTCCCTTCTTGTCTGTGGGTACTGGCCAGTCGATCACAGCAGAGACCTTCTGTGGGTCCATCTCAATTCCTGTAGGAGAGATAATCAGGCCCAGAAATTGGATACTCCTCTTTTCAAATTCACATTTCTCTGGCTTGGCAAACAGTCTGTGTTGGCGGAGTCTCTCCAGTACTTGCTTGACATGGCCGCGATGCTGATCAAGGGATCCAGAGAAAATCAGGATGTCGTCCAGGTAAACAATCACGAAAATGTCCAAGAAGTCCCTGAACACATCGTTAATGAAGTGCTGGAAGGTAGCAGGTGCATTACAAAGTCCAAAGGGCATTACTAGATATTTGTAATGTCCAAACCTGGTGTGCAAAGCAGTTTTCCATTCATCCCCCTCTCTGATGCGCACCAGATTGTAAGCCCCTCTCAAGTCCAGTTTAGTGAAGCTGCAGGCAGATCTCAGTCCCTGGAATAGTGCGGTCATCAGAGGCAGGGGGTAACGGTTCTTTATCGTGATCTTATTCAGTTCTCTATAGTCCACACATGGCCTGATCTTTCTTAGTGACAAAGAATATTCCTGCTCCGGCAGGGGACTTGGAAGGGCGAATGTACCCTTTCTCAAGATTTTCGTCAATATAGTCCTTTAGAGCCTCTTGCTCCCATTCGGTTAGTGGAAAGATACGTCCGAATGGGATCTTAGCCCCGGGAAGAAGATCAATCAGTCATAAGGCCGATGAGGGGGAAGCGTGTCTGCCCCTTGCTTGCTGAACACATCCAGGAATGGGTGGTATGGTTCAGGTACTGACTGCCGAATCTCTGGGTCCATATTGAGGCATAATCGAGCCGGAGGGGTGACCGTAGCGCTGGAGGTGCAATGTCTCTGACAATAGGAGAAAGAGAACTTGACTTCACCAGTAGTCCAATTAATTTGTGGATCATGAGCTTGGAGCCATGGAAGCCCCAAAATGACTGGAAAGAGTGGAGAGGAGATGGCATCCAAGCTTAACAGTTCCATATGATGTGCAGATCTGACGGGCAACAAAGGGGTCTCCTGGATGACCAGTCCAGACTTGATATGGGACCCATCAGCAAGATAGACTGAAAGGCCATGCGTTTTGGGCTGCAGGGGGATGCTGTGTTGCTGGGCGAACTGGAGATCAATAAAGCAACTGCATGCTCCGGAGTCAATGATGGCGCTGACTAAGAGGGTTCTTCCCGGCAGCTGGAACGAGAGAGGTAGAGCGACGTGAGTGGCATTGGCAGACAGGGTAGACAGGCTGGTAGGAATAAGAGGTGCAGACTTACGGGTCTTGGCACATAATGTGCCATCTCTCCGCAGTAAAGGCACAAATTATTCTGCCGGTGCCGAAGTCACTCTTCAGGTGTCAGTGAAGGTCGCATCAATCCCAATTGCATGGGTTCAGGTTCCGGAATGTTAGGAACCGACCTGGTGGGAGCTGGACTGAAGGGGGCGTGGATAGGAACTCTGCGCAGCATCCAGGTAGGCCTGTGAGGTTGTGCAGCTCTCTCGGCTCGTCGCTCACGGAGCCATCAATCAGTTTGAATAGACAGGGTAATTAGTCCCTCCAGAGTGTTGGGGGTTCCCACTCTAGAAAGCTCATCTTTAAGTCCATCAGAGAGTCCGGTCTGCACCATTCCACTGGGTATTTGCGCTCCAGCGTCTGAAGTCTGTAACATAGTCCTTGGCCGCTCTGGGCCTTGCTGGAGAACATGCAGGGCAGCTTCTGCAGTGGTGGTACACTGCGGATCGTCATACAGCTGAGTCATGGCATCAAAGAAGGCTGACAGGGTCTGTACTTGTGCATGACTCTTCTCTAACAGCCTGTGGGCCCAGGTTTGTGGTTCTCCCTGAAGCAGGGCGATTACATACCCTAATTTGATCACCTCCAGGGAAAAAGTCTGTGGTTGCAGGACGAAAATCAGCTGGCAGGCATTCCGAAAAGCACGAAACTTGGTCCGGTCCCCGGAAAATTTTTCAGGCGTGGGGACCCTGGGTTCAGATGGCAGCATGACCACAGAAGGAAAAGAAATATACAAGTATTGCGCTAGTGAAAAAAATATATATGTGAAAAAGCAGCTACCACCGCAACCTCCCAAATTGCAAGCGTAATAGTAGTAAAAAAAGTGGAGCGCTGTAAATACGTCTACAAACTAGAAAATACACAAGTCCTCAATCATGAGTCCATACTTGAGTGGAAATATTGGAAAAATTAAAAAAAAACAAAAGAATATAAAATAAAACAATGTGCAAAGAGTCCTCAATTCAGAATCCATATATATTGAAATATTAGGGAAACTTGAATAGTGTCTTCCACCACATATAATAATTTGAAATCTTCAGTTCCACCTGAAGCACACACATGTACCATCCACCATCACCGTATAAGGATAGGGTACTCTTACCAGAATGTATATTGAACACACTTGATCAAATCAATGGCATAGGAACAGACCACGTCAAGAGGAACACGGATCCACATCCGACATCAATCACCCCACAGATGTTGGTTCCACGGGTCAGATATATCCAGTGTCTTGTAGGGCACCAACAGCTGGAACGCCGACTTCAAGGAATAGACTCCAGAGATATTCACAGTGTACCTCCGTGAGAATAAATAAACACCCACATAGTGTAATACTGCAAACCAATGATGATTTAATAAAAAGTATTGCACTTACATGAATTTTGTAGAATAAAAGCAATTTGGAATTCCAATCAGATAAAAGCACGATGCCAGACAGGCAGGTCTACCTCACCCAACGTGTTTCGTCCGCTAGGACTTCAACAGGGGTATGGGTGACCTGCCTGCATCGCGCTATATTTATAAATGACAAAAAAAAGCAAAAAATGTGCCAATCTGTAGCTCCGCCCCATCACTCCCCCGGCGTGAGTTGCAAGCCTCACTCTCAGCCGGTAAGAATCAGCATCTCATTGGTTGGAGTTCAGATGGGGAAAGGGTCCAAATGTGCACATATAATAAAATATGCAAGACGTCACTTCCGGTGTCTGCAAGGAAAGACACTCACAAATTCGTCAGCCAATCTCTAAATCCACATGCTGAACCATTTTCTTCCTAATGAGACCTTCCTCCATGGAAGTGGTTCCTCCCGCAGGCTCAGACATGGGTGTCTGATACTGTAATGAGGACCACGTACCTGATAGTTGAGCCTGTCTCTTGTAGAGGGAAACCTCTCGTACAGCCCTGGCTCAGAGCCCACTGGAGTGGGGACAGTGGTCTCATGAGCACAGCGAGGTAGGAGTGCCTCTTGTCAGCAGCTGTAGACCGGATGCTGGAAGCAGAGCCTGGAACACTGGATAGCAGATAGGCTGGAATAGGAACAACAACAGACGATTAGCAATCACAGTAGCTGGATGCAGGCAGGCAGAAGAGACATGAGACAAGCCAGGTCTGGCATGGATCAGCAAGCAGGCAGAATCAGCAGACAAGGGATGGTCGGAGAACAGGCCAGGTTCAGTAACAGGTATCAGGCTGGCAGAAGAAGCGAAGTCAAACAAGCCGGGTCAGAGTTGGAGAAGGCAGAATGGTCAAGGCAAGCCGAGTTGAGCAGGTAGTTGATCAGGTAGCAGATAATGGATAGCAGGTATCAGGAACGGACTAGCTGCAGATCAGACAGCACTTCAGCCAAAGTCTGACTTCCTTTTAAAGGCCCATGTGATGTATTGACAGAGATGCTGGGTCCTAGAGCCCTCCTGCTCTGATGGATTGTGGGTCCTAGAGTCCTCCTGCTCTTAGTGTCCTGACAACATCCCTGCACATGCGTACATGTGCGCGCTTCCGAACAGTCGTGGGAACCCTTGTTTGAATCCGTGCACACAAGCGTGCACGATCGCAACGCTCGTCTGGATCCTTGCCAATCTTTATCCGGCCCTGTCAATGGTTGCCTCTGGTATCCCTTTCAGCCTAATATTGTTGCGCCTGTTAGGATTTTCTGCGTCTTCCATCTGCATTTGCATAACTGTGAAGCGCTTCTGATGGGCCTCCAGCTGGGTATCTAACATGTCCATGCGTGACACATAGGTAGTCTGTTGGTCATCAAGGGCTTGCAATCGCAAATCTGCAGCATGTGCATTGGACTTTAGGTCCTCAATATCCTACCTCAGAGCTCCCGTCCATTGCCCCAGCATTTGTTGGAGGTCTGCTTTCGTGGGAAGGGGTTGCAGCAATCGCCTGATATCCACATCTTTAAGGCTAGCCTCCCACATATGGCTTTGGGAGCCCTCAGACCGGGGTGTCACGCTCATCAGTGTTAACGCCAGCGTAGGGATAAGAGAGAGCGGGCAACAGTCTGTACTCACCCCCGCTTCTGTCTTTTTCTGCAATGGCAGACCTGGGGGCAGGCTATGCCCCACGTCCTGCTGGCTCTGTCGAGTGGGCACCATCTTGGATCCTGCTGCTGGCAAATCTCCGGCTCTCACAGATAAATACCTGGTGATGTACGGATGCCCGGGCACGCTCTGTGATCTAGTGCCTTTGCCTTTCCTCAACATGGGGTTATCAGGTCCATAGGTGGGGTGTAAAATGCTAAACTGCTATCCAGCCGTGCAAAGCTCAGTCTCTCTGCTGCTTCATGCTGCCGTGGTCAAGCCATGCCCCCGTCGCTGTACTCTGCTCCTCCGAAGGTGTCTATGATGGAGCCCCTAAAATTCCCTACACTACCCTTCTGGATCATGCCTTGGTTGAGCCTGTCATATATGGAGACTAGCCTCACTCAGAGATTGCTTTCACCCCCTAAATGTTTCACCCAGCAATATGCCTGGAGAGGAATCCCAGCTCCATCTTTACAGATCCCTTTGTCCATTGTCAGCTGGAACTTTTGCCTTCAGCCTAAAGCCCCGTATACACGATCAGAAAATTGTATGGAAAATACTGCTTTCTAAGCGATCGTACGATAATCGGATCATTAGTACAGAGCTTTCGAGAGCCGATCATGACAATTCATCTGATATTTTCCGTCTGGACATGATCAGACATGCAGGGAAAATTTTCTCGCATGATGCCCAATGGTACGATTTTCGTTTAACCAGTACAGTTATTGTTCCAAAATGCAATACAAATACACTACAACACATCACATCGCTTCCGATTATTTATTTTGTCGTACGAGAATTTTCGTGACTAAAAAGTAAACTCTTCCGATTCGATCTGAGATAGCATGCAAAAAAAAGACGACGATCATTCGCCTGATAATCTCATCATGTGTACCAAGCATTACACTGCTTGGTGAATGGCTTGTTTTGCTACATTTCTAGGATGTACATGCGCACAGGATTCTCTGGCTTAAAGTGGTTGTAAAGGCATAACATTTTTTGCCATAGGTTGGCACTAATTCCTAGCTTTTTTATTAATACAAACCACAGTACGTAGCACTCTATGGAGTTTTAAAGGCAGGGGATTTGGGAGTTAACTTTATTATGGCGATCCCTGTCATTTTGTCTCTGAAGTTTCTCATTGCAAGCATTTCAAAATTGGTAGTTTCTCTCTTCCTATGTAAACTTTCCCTCAGGAGGACTAGGTTACTGCACCCTACCTCCCAGATAATGCATTCCTGCCTGCCCTTTTTGCTGAAAATCACTCAATATGTACCTGCACTCTTCATGCCATCTTCTACAGAGACATAGGAACACTGTCAGCACTTGGGTTATAGCAGCGCCTGATTCAGGACATGCAAAACCCCATCCATTCTGACCTCAGTTTCAGGAGTACCCCACTGAGGATCTGCTAACTTAACAATGGCAGATCACAGGTGCAAAGGTGCCCAGGACAAAGTGCAAAAAAGCATTTTTTCTGCAAATGGCCTACAGGAAATCCTAACCAGCACTTGGGGCAATGGCTGTTCCCTTATCCTGGAGCGATATCCTACTATGACACTGCTCCCCTTATCTGATTCTAGTTCCCTTTCAGTCACACAAAATGTGGCCTGTCTAATTTGCCATTGCCTGAATTATTTGGGAAACTTTTAAAAAAAAATGTCAGCACTTCTAGAATTTCGTTTTTTTTACAGGCCAGAATTGCACATCCTCTATTCCTTCTGATCCTGTTCAGGATTCAGAGGCACAACTTCTTTTACATCAGGATATTATGGAGGAAAGTATTGAGGACCCTGATTTTGTAACAGAGACCACAGAGGGTTTTTCCATCCTTCATTTTAGGAGGTACAAGCTATGGCTTTGCACCAGATGCGGTATATCGTAGCCACACTGATGCGTTGCATTCTAGTCTTTGCCTAGCAGCACCGGACTCTCCACAGCCTAAGCAAGTTCCTATGGGCACTTAGAAACTGGCTAAGTTGAGAAGACTTTTCCAATATAAACAGATTGAGTGCTGGCTCAATCCTCAAAGTGTATTCACTCATCCTAAGCTTTTTGCTCAATTGTATCCTATGGAAAATGTATTTAAGAAGAAATGTGATATTTCGGTAGTGGATCGCTTCTCAATAACACCCCTACAGTTCCTATTGAGGATGTTCTTTCTTTTAAGGATTCTGTTGATAGGTGTCTAGAGGCCATCTGAAAGGCTTTCTCTACCCTTGCAGATCCTATCCTGCAGCCTGCATTGACTCTATGTATATTTGCTAACTGTATAAGACAAATGAACAGAGACCAGGAGCCTGTCTTTGGGGACCTTGCTCACTTACAACAATTACAGCTGATGCTCTCAGCATTGTTGTTTTTTGTTTATGCTCTAGAGAATGTAATTCGCCTAGTGTCTAAAATGTCTCTTATCTCTGCATATTCACAGTTTTTTAAGAGCCTGGTCAGCTAGACTATAGACGGCCACTAAGGGGAGCCCAAAGTCAGTCGACAGCTGTGTGGGAACAGGGCAAGATCTCATCAAAGTTGTATACAATATAACTGCAAATAATCTCATGTGCATCAAATATATACATAGGTAAGAGGGATAATACCCTACACAACTGTGCGTGCAGTGAGCAAAGAAGTAATCGCACAAAAAAAATTGCACCAAAAAAATATAGTCGCACAAAAAAGAAAAATATAGTCGCACATAAAAAAGGAGAAGAGAAAAGTCCCCACTTATCCAATGTACTCCAATTTATTTGAATAAGAGAACAAAACTTAAACTATCATTCAAGCCCGGGGCTTTATTGGCCTCCAACTCCCAAATCCACCGGGCTTCATGCTGTAGAACCAATTGGTCAAAATGTCCACCCCTCTTCTGCCTTGGGGTACTGCTTCCAAGACCCAACATTCTCTATTGTGTTGTAAGCAGACATGCTAAAGGTGCCTTCAAATGATAGGTATGAATTTCATAGATATGCTCCTGGAACCTCTTACTTATGGGTCTAATGGTTTTGCCCCCGTAAAAGGAGTTACAGGAGCATAGAATAACACATAGAATAACACAAATGACCACGGTGCCACAGTCAGCTTTTTACCTGCATTTAAGAATCCTGCCTGTGGATAGTTGGAGAGTATCACCCTCAATCATGTAAGAGCTTGAGTCACATCTGCCACAACGTGTTAGACCTGGACTGGTAACGTAAGAGGGGGGCTTCCAAGAGGCATCGCTGTGAACCAAAAGGTCACCCAATGAACGGACCCTTCTAAATACAAACTTGGGGTCACTGGAGATAAATTATTGGAATTATCCTCCAAGAAGATGCCAGTGTTTAGAATATATACTCCTAACCCGGTCCACTTTTCGTATTGTAAGCGTAACTTTGTGACACCCTGTTGTCCATGCTGTTCCTTCTTTCTACCGAAAATTAGCATATTTCTAAATAAGCTTTGGTAAGCCACTTTTTACGATAACCCCTTGACAAAAAGCGGTGTTTTAGGCCTCATACACACGGACGTTTTTTGACGCCGGCGTTTTCTGGCGTCTTTTGCAGCTCTCCATGTTAGTCAATGGCCCCATAAAAACGCCGACGTTTTTGAGCTGTAGATGGCGTCGGCGTTAGTGACCTGAAACTAGAACCCACGACCAGCGCGTTCTGAGGCTGTAACGGTTTGGCATTTTTTGACGCTGATGCCGTAAAATGCCAACTAACACCAACTAATACTGTACCGGCGTTAACCGGCGTTTTTTGACGCCAACGTTTTTAGGTTGAAAAATAGCAGAGGGATGATTTTTTTTTAAAAACGCCTATTGACGCCGACGCTCACTAACGCTGATGCATAACGCCGAAAAACGCCAATTTTTTTTCCTTGACGTCTGGCCCAACGTTTTGTTTATTTTTTCAGAAACGTCCTTGTGTAGCAGGCCTTAATGTTTTTGCCTCCTTTTCAAATTCAGATTCATCTGTGCAGTTGCGTCGTGCATGCAAATACTGCCCTGTTGGAATGTTTTTAATTAATGTGTCTGGGTGAAAGCTTTCTGTGTGTAGCAGGCTGTTGGTGGCCATGGCTTTTCTAAACAATCTGGTCTTTACATGACCCGCAGCATCCAATGAAATTGTCAAATCCAAGAATGTGACCTTGTGAGTATCATACTTGCATGTGAAGGACAAATTGTAATGATTCCTGCCCAATCTTTCCACAAAGGACAACAGCTCCCTTTCTGAGCCCGACCATAGGATCAGGACATTGTTGATGTACCTGTACCAGGACAAAATCCTGGACAGACCCACTGATGACACCCCCCCGCCCTCAAAGAGCCGCATCTCCCAGTCGCCCAGGTAGATGTTGGCATAGGCCGGGGCACATTTATTGCCTATTGCCTATTGCCGTGCCTTGTGCCTGACAATAGCATTTGCCATTGAATTGGAATTTGTTGTTTGTTAAAAGAAATTCCAGTAGTTGTGTCACCCCTATTTTATGGGCCCTCCTATCCAATGGCCTGCTATTTAGCACTTTTTTAATTACTTCTAAGCCCTTCCAATGTGGAATGGATGAATAGAGGGCTTCAATGTCCAATGTGACCAACAGTGTCTCTTCCGGTAACACTAGGTCATGTAGGAGTGACAGTAGATGGGAGGTATCCCTTACATAGGAGAACTGGCTTTTAATACAAAGGGCTGAAGCATTCTGTCAATGTACTTACTAACCCTTTCGGTGAGTGAACCCACTCCCGAAATAATCGGGCGACCCAGAGGGTCAGTCACCGATTTGTGAACTTTTGGGAGCACATAGAAAACTGGTATTCGTGGGAAGTCAACCTTGAGATATTCCAAAGTTTCCTTATCCACTAGGTTCTTGGGCAAAGCCCTATTCAAAATTGAAAGAAGTTTGAGCCTGTCTCTTTCTAAGTTGATATTCGGGATAGGGGTATACCATTCCTTATTACCAAGTATACGCTGGCACATTCTCAGATACTTGGCTCGATCCATCACTACAATATTGCCCCCCCTTGTCTGCAGCCTTGATGACCAAATCTCCATTCTCTCGCAATTCGTGTAATGCGGACCTCTCATCCCACATCAGGTTGTCAGGAGGAGAGAGGGTGTCCCTCAGACTTCTGACGTCCTTGATGACCGCTTTTACAAAACAGGCCACTCTTGCGACGGTGGACAAGGGGGGAAAGGTTCTGGATCACCTCCCTGAGTCTAGTGGTACGTCTGGATTCCATTGGTACTCCCATGGTTTCTCCACATATCTGTAGGACTATATCTAAGAGTTGCCCTGCCGTGTCCTCCTCCACACAATCCGTGTGTGGATCTATGTGTCCCTCTTTCCAGAGATCAGTAAGTCCCTGAGAGTGCGGTACTCCCACCTGGATAGACTAGACCAAACACCTAGAGGTCATAGAGGTGTGCTGTTCTGTTTCCTATCATGGAGGACTTGGAGAATGAGTTTCCTCACAAACAAATGTCCTTCACAACATCAAAGAGAAAACCCTTCATTGTGGGGCAGAATGACAAGCCCTTGGTGTGGTTTGGGATTCTGTGAGCGCACGGGAAGAACAATTGAGGACTCTCAATGTGTCTTGTTCCCCCTTGGCGTCACGTAACGGTCCATCCCGAACTGCTTGGTCACTGGTGTCTGAAATACTCATGTGTAGAGTTGAGCGAACCCGAACTGTAAAGTTCGGGTCCGTACCGAACTTTTGGGTGTCTGGGACCCGGACCCGAACCCGGACTTTTCAAAAAAGTCCGGGTTCGGGTCCGGGGTTCTGGTAATTTTGCTAAAAATTCTGTAAAGTGCTGTAAAAAAGTCCTGGAAAGTCCTAGAGGTCTGCAAAAGGAAGGAAAATGGGGGTAAGGGTCGGACAAGTGCCCTACAAAGAAATGGGGATAGGGAAATAACTTAAAATAATAATAAAAAAAAATAACATAAAAAAAATCAAAAATGGAGGTGGATGTGGACTATTTTAAAACTTTGTGAGAAAAGTATAAATTAGCGGGGAGAAGCCATATCACTGTTCTAAGAACAGTGATATGGCTTCTCCCAGCTAATTTATACTTTTATCACACAGTTTTAAGATGATTGTACATTCTACAATCATCTTAAAACTCTGTGAGAAAAGTATACATTAGCCGGGAGAAGCCATATCCCTGTTCTTATAACATCTGCAAACTGTGTGGGAAAACTATCAATTAGCGGGGAGAAGCCATATCACTGTTCTAAAAACAGTGATATGATATATCACTGTTCTTAGACCAGTGATCTGGCTTCTCTCCTCTAATTGATAGTTTTCACACACAGTTAGAAGATAATTGTAGAACAGTGATATCATATCACTGTTCTACATTGTAGAAGTGATATGATATCACTGTTGTACAATTATCTTCTAACTGTGTGTGAAAACTATCAATTAGCGGGGAGAAGCCAGATCACTGTTCTAAGAACACTCTCTGTGTTCGGGGAGGGCCAGGGAGCGGGTGCGGCGGCTTCGATTGCCGCCGGCTACCCGCGATGGCCCCCCCGGAGTGAAGGAACGGAGGTCCGTGTATGTAAACACGGACCTCCGTTCTGTGTGAGGGGGAAGGGCTGTGATCACACCCTTCCTGTATACGAAGGCTGTGACCACTTCCCTTCCCCAGCTAGGGCAGTCCCCCCACAGTTAGAACACGCCCAGGGAACATAGTTAACCCTTAGAGCGCCCCCTCCAGGTTAACCCCTTCAC
>BLSH010342423.1:0-12409 GCA_018402905.1 Glandirana rugosa
GCCATCCTGCACTCTTGAGCTTCCTGTCTACCATATCAGGGGTTCTTGAGTCAGGGTTGTAAGAGAGGCTGTCCTCGGCTATCGCAGACTCCACCATCAGGTACGTGACATGGGGGTTATGAAGTAAATGTATTATTAATCAGCAGTACAGCAGTAAAACGATGCATAATCCATAATACATAGTAAACAATGTTCCACATATAATGGTAGTACAGACATAGAGACAACTTTTCTGTACTACCATTATATGTGGAACATTGTTTACTATGTATTATGGATTATACATCGCTTTACTGCTGTACTGCTGATTAATAAAATACTTTTATTTCATAACCCCCAGCCGTCTTGCCTCATCTAAAGTCCCAAACCTTCCTTTTCTTTATAATGATTTTTCAGGGATGGAGGTACTGTTCCTTACTGGATCAGACCTCATCTAAAGTCCCATCCATGTGGTTCATGGTTTTTAATTTTGTCTTTAGACAGGTGTCCTTTTCCACACATCCGGGAGCTCGGGGTGGCTGCTAACATCAGTAGCCCGGCTCCCTCCTCCCTGCTCGCTCTGCTACTGGCCGCCTGGCCAATAGCAGAGCGGAGCCTCGCGTATACGCAGTAAGGTGCCCAGCGTGAAGCTGTAATGCTACACGTCCGGGTTCCCTTACCTGCAATGGATGCGGCTGCACCCGATCCGAAGATCGGTGGCGGGTGCCGACATCGCTGGACTCCAGGATATGTAAGTGTCCTATTAATAAAAGTCAGCTGCTACTGTATGTGTAGCTGCTGATTTATTTATTTTTTTCCCTGGCGGACCTCTGCTTTAACTATAAACATTGCAATGATTTGTTCTAGATCAAAGGATTGAATTTCCATCTGTAATCTTCCATCTGTAAAATTAGGTCAGTTTAACCACTTAATGACCAAACCTTTTTCTGGCACTTGTTGACTTCAAATTAAAATCATTTTTTTTTTTTTGCTAGAAAACTACTTGGAACCCCCAAACAATATATATATATATTTTTTTTAACAGAGACCCCGAGAATAAAATGGTGATTGTTGCAATATTTTATGTCACACGGTATTTGTGCAGCGATCTTTCAAACACAATTTTTTGGGAAAAATGACACTTTCAAAAAGAAAACGAATGATGCAGGAGTTGATCTGAGAGTGGACAGCCATGTTACAGGAGTTGATCAGAGAGTGTGCGTACATGATGCCGTAGTTAATTTGAGAGTGTGCATACATGATACAGGAGTTGATCAGAGAGTGGACAGGCATGATACAGGAGTTGATCTGAGAGTGTGCATACATGATACAGGAGTTGATCTGAGAGTGGACGGGCATGATGCTGAAGTTGATCTGAGAGGGGACGAACATGATATAGGAGCTGATTTGAGAGTGTGCGGACATGATACAGGAGTTGATCAAAGAGTGTGCATACATGATGCAGGAGTTGATCTGAGAGTGGATGGACATGTTACAGGAGTTGGTCAGAGAGTGCATACATGATGCAAAAGTTGATGTGAGAGTGGACGGACATGTTACAGGAGTCGATGAGAGAGTGTGCGTACACAATGCCGAAGTTGATTTGAGACTGGACGGACATGTTACAGGAGTTTATCTGAGAGTGGGTGTACATGATGCGGGAGTTGATCAGAGTGGACAGGCATGATACAAGAGTTGATCTGAGAGTGTGGACATGATGCAGGAGTTGATCTCAGAGTAGTGTGCAGACATGATACAGGAGTTGATCTGAGAGTGTGCGTATATAACACAGGAGTTGATCTGAGAGTGTGTGGATATGATGCAGGAGTTGATCTGAGAGTATGCATACATGTTGCAGAAGTTGACCATGAGTGTGCGTACATGATGGAGGAGTTGATCTGAGAGTGTGCTTACATGATACATGAGTTGATCAGAGAGTGGACGAACATGATACAGGTGCTGATCTGAGAGTGTGTGTACAGGATACAGTTGTAATCATTAGTTTACATACCCTTGCAGAATTTATGATTTCTTGGCCATTTTTCAGAGAATATGAATGATAGAAAAACTTTTCTTTCACTCATGGTTAGTGTTTGGCTGAAGCCATTTAGTATCAATCAACTGTATTTACTCTTTTTAAATCATAATGACAACAGAAACTACCCAAATGACCCTGAACAAAAGTTTACATACCCCAGTTCTGAATACAGTGTATTGCTCCCTTTAACATCAATGACAGCTTGAAGCCTTTTCTGGTATTTGTGGCCGAGGCCCTTTATCGTCTCAGATGGTAAAGTTGCCCATTCCTCTTGGCAAAACGCCTCCAGTTCCTGGAAGTTCTTGGGCTGTATTGCACGAACTGCACATTTGAGATCTCCCCAGAGTGGCCCAATGATATTGAGGTCAGGAGACTAAGATGTATTTAGAAAAAATGGCAAAAGACGGCGCTGCCCAAAAAGTGCTTGGTGCAAATTTCAAGTATTTGGTATTAATATAAAATAGGACACATCTTATTGGTGATGTCAATGGAGTGAAAGTAGACAAATGAAATATATATAAAGTAATGTGACTGGCTGCGGCCAAACCAAACCCAGAAAGGGTTAAAAGTGAATCAAAAAATAAAAAGTGGCAAGAAAGGCGCTTCCAGAAAAGTGCTGAGTGCAAAGTGTAATTCAGTAATTAGTCTTATCAAAGACAGGTGAATGAAGTAACACACTAAAGTGAAAAATAATTAATAATTAGAGGGATAGACTACTGTGGGGGAAGGGCGCCCCCGTCCAAGACCTTATTAAAATGCGCAAATGCTAAATGCTGAAAAATAAGCCTGTGTGGGTTAATGTATATTAGCTAAGTCATCAAAGGGCTTGATGGAAACAAAAATATGAATTAAAATAAGAACCGGACCACACTTAAGCAAGCACCATGGAGAGTGTATCCTGAAATGTCATAGATAAAGAACATAAGAATATAAGATGTGGGCACCGCTCCACCCCCGCCTCCCGTGCTGGGTCACGGATGCAGGGTGAGCTTGTAAAAAGTGCCTCGCTAAATTCGTATGTCACCCCACTATAAAACACAAAAAGTCTGTATACCAGTCAGATTTGAGAGGACAAAGACACATATAACTTCTCCTATGCCTTCGTGAGCACAATTGTGCCAGTCATACTTGCGGTTTGTGGAGAAGTCAGATAGTAAGCGTTCACTTAATCCCGCCGCATGAATGCAGACGGAGAAATCCCAAAAAACTTTCGTGTCAACAGTGGTGGTTGTGCGTCGTGACGTCTCAGGCTCCGTCTTATGCGTTTCGTCATCTGAAGGTCGCCTCCGAAGACGTCAGATGACGAAACGCGTAAGAAACAGCCTGGGTTTGGTTTGGCCGCAGCCAGTCACATTACTTTATATATATTTCATTTGTCTACTTTCACTCCATTGACATCACCAATAAGATGTGTCCTATTTTATATTAGTACCAAATACTTGAAATTTGCACCAAGCACTTTTTGGGCAGCGCCGTCTTTTGCCATTTTTTCTAAATACATCTTAGGCATAGGAGAAGTTATATGTGTCTTTGTCCTCTCAAATCTGACTGGTATACAGACTTTTTGTGTTTTATAGTGGGGTGACATACGAATTTAGCGAGACACTTTTTACAAGCTCTCCCTGCATCCGTGACCCAGCACGGGAGGCGGGGGCGGAGTGGTGCCCACATCTTATATTCTTATGTTCTTTATCTATGACATTTCAGGATACACTCTCCATGGTGTTTGCTTAAGTGTGGTCCGGTTCTTATTTTAATTCATATTTTTGTTTCCATCAAGCCCTTTGATGACTTAGCTAATATACATTAACCCACACAGGCTTATTTTTCAGCATTTAGCATTTGCGCATTTTAATAAGGAGACTAAGATGGCCATTCCAGAACCTTGGCTTTATTCTGCTGTAGCCAATGACAGGTCAACTTGGCTTTGTGTTTTTGGATCATTGTCATGTTGGAATGTCCAAGTATGTCCCATGCGCAGCTTCCTGGCTGATGAATGCAAATGTTACTCCAGTATTTTTTGATAACATACTGCATATATCTTGCCATCAATTTTGACTAAATTTCCTGTGCCTTTGTAGCTCACACATCCCCAAAACATCAGCGATCCACCTCCATGTTTCACAGTAGGAATGGTGTACCTTTCATCATAGGCCTTTTTGACTCCTCTCCAAATGTAGCATTTATGGTTGTGGCCAAAAAGCTAAATTTTGGTCTCATCACTCCAAATGACTTTGTGCCAGATGGTTTGAGGCTTGTCTCTGTGCTGTTTGGCTTATTGTAAGCGGGATACTTTGTGGCATTTGCGTAGTAATGGCTTTCTTCTGGCGTCTCGACCATGCAACCCATCTTTCTTCAAGAGCCTCCTTATTGTGGATCTTGAAGCCGCCACACCACATGTTTTCAGAGCGTCCTGTATTTCACCTGAAGTTACTTGTGGGTTTTTCTTTTCACTCCAAACTATTTTTCTGTTGTGGCTGAAATGTTAGTTGGTCTACCTGACCATGGTTTGGTTTCAACAGAACCCTTCATTTTCCAATTCTTGATTAGAGTTTGATCACAGCTGATTGGCATTCTCAATTCCTTTGATATCTTTTTATATCCCTTTCCTATTTTACACAGTTCAACTACCTTTTCCCGCAGATCCTTTGACAATTCTTTTGCATTCCTTATGACTCAGAATCCAGAAACGTCAGTGCAGCACTGGATGAAAGATGCAAGGGTCTGTCAAGATTCCAGAAACTCATTGACCTTTTATACACACACACTAATTGCAAGAAAACAGATCACAGATGAGGATGGATACCTTTAATAGCCATTCAAACCTCTTTGTGTCAACTTGTGTGCATGTAATCAGGCCAAAATCACCAGGGTATGTAAACTTTTGATCAGGGTCATTTGGGTAGTTTCTGTTGTATTTATGATTTAAAAAAACTAAACACAGTTGATTGATAATAAGTGGCTTCAGCCAAACACTAACCATGAGTGAAAGAAATGTTTTTGTGTTCTTCATATTCTCTGAAAAATGGCCAAGAAATCATAAATTCTGCCAGGGTATGTAAACGTATGAGCACAACTGTACAGGAGTTGATCTGAGAGTGGACGGGCATGATGCAGGAGTTGATCTGAGAGTGGACGAACATGATACAGGTGCTGATCTGAGAGTGTGCGTACAAGATACAGGAGTTGATCTGAGAGTTTGCGTACATGATGCATGATTTGATCTGAGAGTGTGCGAACATGATACAGAAATTGATCTGAGAGTGTGTGTGCATGATGCAGGAGTTTATTTGAGAATGGGGGGGAGACAGGAGCGCCAGACCTAAGTGCAGTATGCCATCAGAGAATTTATTAAAAACAAGATGAAAACATACTCACAGGTGTGAATAAAAACAAGCACATCATAAGAAGTCCGGGCCCAGGGCCCTCAGATCCTTGAGGATCGAAGGAAAATGCAGAGTGCGTTGAAACGCGTCATCACATTGGCCTGATACAGTACCAACGTCACTTCCTGTCCATGGGACTTCCTGATTCTGGTACTTCCTGCTCCCAGTGCGTTCCACCACAGCACAGCCTCCATCTGTCCATCGGCATACGCACCCCCAGCAAGACCACAGCCCTGGAACATGTGACACGGCCCTGGGCCCAGACTTCTTATGATGTGCTTGTTTTTATTCACACCTGTGAGTATGCCTTTAGCTTGCTTTTAATAAATTCTCTGATGGCATACTGCACTTAGGTCTGGCGCTCCTGTCTCCCCCCTTCTCCTATTCCTCCAGAGTTGCTTCTGCTCTTCAGGCAGCTGCCCCTAGGTGCGGATCCATCCCACTGGAGTCGCATCCTTCCACATGGACTTTTTGCTCTGATTTATGGATGTACATGGACTCTTGATATGGACTAATTTATCATTGTTTTTATCTCTGGTTTTATGTTCTACATTCCTTTGCATCTTTTATGTACTCCCTACCCTTATTGACAGCTTACAGGCACTTAAGGGTTCCCCAGTGCTCTCTTGGTGCCATTCTCATCCCTTGTTGATTTGAGAGTGGACTGACATGTTACAGGAGTTGATCAGAGAGTGTGCGTACATTTATAATGCAGGAGTTAATCTGAGAGTGGACGGGCATGATGCAGGAGTTGATCTGAGAGTGGACTAACATGATTCAGGAGCTGATCTGAGAGTGTGTGTACATGATACAGGAATTGATCAGAGAGTGGTCGGGCATGATACAGGAGTTGATCTGAAAGTGTGCGTACATGATGCAGGAGTTGATCTGGGAGTGTGCATACATGATGCAGGAGTTGATCTGAGAGTGGACAGACATGTTACAAGAGTAACCATGAGTGAAAGAAATGTTTTTGTGTTCTCATTCATATTCTCTGAAAAATGGCCAAGAAATCATACATTCTGCCAGGGTATGTAAACTTATGACCACAACTGTAGAGGAGTTGATCAGAGAGTGGACGAATATGATACAGGTGCTGATCTGAGAGTGTGGGTACATGAGACAGGAGTGGATCTGAGAGTGGAAGGGCATGATACAGGAGTTGATCTGACAGTTTGCGTATATAATACAGGAGATGATCAGAGAGTTTGCGTACATGATACAGGAGTTGATCTGAGAGTGAGCGTACATGATACAGGCGTTGATCTGAGAGTGTGCCTACATGATACAGGAGTTGATCAGAGAGTTGGTCGGGCATGATACGGGAGTTGATCTGAGTGTGTGCGTACATGATGCAGGAGTTGATCTGAGAGTGGACGGACATGTTACAGGAGTTGATCAGAGAGTGTGCAGACGTGATGCAGAAGTTGATCTGAGAGTGTGCGTTCATGATGCAGGAATTGATCTGAGAGTGTGCGTTAAAGCTGCACGATTCTGGCCAAAATGAGAATCACAATTTTTTTGCTTAGACTAAAAATCACGATTCTCGCAGCATAACATCATCTTTCACATTATACAAAAAAATTGGGCAAACTTCATTGTTTAGTTTTTTCTTTTAATTCATGAAAGTGTAATTATTCCCCAAAAATTGCGTTTGAAAGACCACTGCGCAAAAACCGTATGACATAAAATATTGCAACAATCACTATTTTATTCTCTAGGGTCTCTGATAAAAAAATATAATGTTTGGGGTTCTAAGTAGTTTTCTAGCAAAAAAATACTGATTTTAACTTGAAATCAACAACTGCCAGAAAAAGGTTTGGTCTTTAAGTGGTTAAACTGACTTAATTTACAGACCGAAGTTAATTCCTTTGATCTAATACAACAAAACATTACAATGTTTAGGCCTCAGAGGCTTTAACGTTTTGCTGTTTTTGACACTGAGCCGGCAAAACACTCACTAACGCCATACGAACGTTAACCGGCATTTTTGAAGCCGGCGTTTTCAGGTTAGAAAATAACAGAGGAATATTTTTTTAAAAAACGCATTTTGACGCCGACGCTCACTAACGCGCATTAACGCAGATGCAAAAAAAAACCGCAGATTTTTCCCTGACATCGGGCCCGACGTTTTGCTTATTTATTTTTTTCATACGCCCTTGTGTATGAGGCCTTAGCTCATGACTGAGGAATGTTTTGAAACTTGGCAGACTGCCTGGAATGTTTTGAAACTTGGCAGACTGCCTTGAATGTTTTGTAACTTGACAGACTGCCTGGAATGTTTTGAAACTTGGCAGAATGCCTGTTTTTTTTTACAGCTCTGCACTTGTCACATGGAGGAAATGTCAGGTTGAGATTGTGAGGGGGGTTGAATAGAGATTACAATCTTTTAATGATTAATTGTGCAGCTCTAGTGTGTCCACATGATTCAGGAGTTGATCAGGGAGTGGATGGGCATGATACTGAAGTTGATAAGAGAGTGTGAGGACATGATGCAGGAGTTGATCTGAGAGTGTGCGGAGATAATACTGGAGTTGATCAGAGAGTGTTCAGACGTGATACCGGCGGCTAAGTTTCCGTTTACACCTCAGCTTTTCAGTTTGCAGGTGTAATTGCTGTTATTCTGCCTACGATTCCAGAATCGCTGCAAAACGCAGAATGACCTTACAATCCCGTTACTTTCAATGGCACTACAACGGTGTTGCAATTTTGCCATTATTATCAACCAATAAATTGCACAAATAAAATTGCGGCACAAATGTTGCCCAAAAGAAGTTCTGGAACTTCTATTGAGGCGACATGCATCCCAGGTTTTGTTTTTTTTTTTTGCGCCATTTTTTGGGCGATAATCATGGCAAAATTGCACCGCCATTGAAGGTTACGGGGTTGCAAGTGCGTTTTGATTATGGAATCAGAAGCAGAATAACGGCAATTCTACCTGCAATCTGGAATGCCAAGGTGTGAACGGCTGAGTGGACAATGAGGAATACAGTGGCAGCAACAATAAAATTGTGTGAAAATGGCATTAAAAAAATAAATAAATAATTGTTGAGTTAGAGACTTGTGAGGGGTGTCATAAAGTGCCTCACCATGTTTGTTCTTGTTAAAATAAGATTCAATATCACTCTTCTCTCTGAGCCTCGCACAGCGTCTCCTCTCTACTCCACTACAGCTTGTACGCATGTGCAGGAGAGACAAAAGACAGAGGGGGGCTGTGAGCACGCTCTGCTTCTTACCAGAACGCGCTCTGTGTCACCTGTGCACCTACTGCTATAGTAACAAGCGCAAGCTTGGTACTCGCGCTGCTGCCAGCCCAGGGGGAGGTTAGAGGTCGACGGGAACCTAGTGACGTCACGGCCCCGCCAACCTTACGCCGCAGAGTCGAACCGCCCATGGATTCCCGAGTTTTGTGGGGCTCCATGCACTAAAGGGGGTGACATATGGAAGGTAGGATGTCATTGTGGAAGCTACTATATATAACTACTTTGTAATAATGCTAATATTTTATATTACTGCATGCGGGGTTTACATCTATTTTAATTCATTAATAGTTGTTAGAATGAAACAGTTCAAAGGGGTGAGACACTTCGAAAATGCAAGCTCAAAGAACAAACCATGAAAATAATCAATGAAATGAAAAGAAAATACTGAATAATGTTAATCATAATGAACAAATACAATAACATGTCCAGGGGAGAAAGGCAACAGAGAAACAAGAAGATGGAAAATAGCTATCATAAATGTAAGTCCAGGTCCCATCTGAGGTCTAACCCCTGAGGGACCCTGGTCCTTAATCTAAATATCCACCAGACATAAGAAATATGCCTCGCATTCAAGTTAACAGTGTCACAGTAGTGTTCCCCAGTTCTAGTTCCTAGGGCACGTATTGTGGATTCCAAACAACACAATGGATTAGGTACACTATTATTATTATTATTATTATTATTATTATTATTGTACAGGATTTATATAGCGCCAACAGTTTACGCAGCGCTTTACAATATAAAAGGGGGACAATACAGGTACAATACAATAGAATGCAAAAGGATTAAGAGGGCCCTGCTCAGAAGAGCTTACAATCTAATAAGTGGGGGGGGGGCAGGTGGTACAGAAGGTTGTAACTGTGGGCAGTGAGCTGATGGAAGTGGTAAAAGATTAGTTGGAGGCGTGTTAGGCTTCCCTGAAGAGATGTGTTTTCAGGGATCGCCTGAAGGCAGCTAGAGTAGGAGATAGCTGGACAGGTTGAGGTAGAGAGTTCCAGAGGATGGGAGAGGCTCTGGAGAAGTCCTGGAGATGAGCATAGGAGGAGGTGACAAGGGAGCTTGAGAGTAGGAGGTCTTGAGAGGACGGTTTGGGTGATATTTGGAGACAAGATTGGTGATGTAGCTCGGGGCAGAATTGTGGATGGCTTTGTATGTTGTGGTTAGTATTTTGAATTTTATTCGCTGGGCTATCGGGAGCCAATGTAGGGATTGGTGGAGAGGAGTGGCAGACACTGAGTGGTTGGTAAGGTGGATAAGTCTGGCAGCAGCATTCATGATAGACTGAAGAGGGGATAGCCTATGGAGAGGCAGGCCAATGAGAAGGGAGTTGCAATAGTCAAGGTGAGAGATAACAAGGAAGTGAATGAGGAGCTTGGTGGTTTCATTTGTTAGAAAGGGGCGTATTTTAGAGATGTTACGGAGGTGAAGTCTACAAGCTTTCGACAGGGATTGAATATGGGGCTGAAAGGACAGATCAGAGTCTAGGATTACACCTAGTACCCTGGCATGAGGGGAGGGATTAATGGCTGCATTATTGATTTTGATGGAAAAGTCATGGAGGGGGGCACGGGCGGGGGGGAATATTACTAGCTTAGTTTTAGAGCGATTTAGTTTAAGGAAGTGGTGTGACATCCATGCCGATATGTCCGTTAGTAATGCGAGAGGAGACTAAAGGAGTAAGGTGAGGAGTAGACAGATTGATTTGGGTGTCATCGGCATACAAGTGGTATTGGAAGCCATGGGCGGTTATCAAGTGACCAAGGGAGGAGGTGTAGCTAGAGAAGAGAAGGGGTCCAAGAACAGATCCTTGGGGTACCCCCACAGAAAGGAGCAATGGAGAAGAGGAGTTGTAGGTAACACTGAAGGAGCGCTGTGATAGGTAGGAGGAGAACCAGGATAGAGCAGAGTCTGGGAGACCAAGGGAACAGAGTTTATTGAGAAGGAGCAGGTGGTCAACAGTATCAAAGGCCGCAAAGAGGTCAAGGAGTATGAGTATAGAGTAGTGATCATTGGTTTTGGCAGTTAGTAAATCTTTAGTGAGTTTTAGTAAGATGGTTTCCGTGGAGTGCTGCAAACAAAAGCCAGACTGTAGGGGGTCAAGAATGTTATTTTCACTGAGGTAGGAGCTAAGACGGTTGTAAACGAAGCATTCTAGAAGCTTAGAGGTGAATGGGAGCAATGAGATGGGGCTTAAGTTGTTCAGGTTGGTGGGGTCCAGTGAGGGCATTTTTTTCTTTCAATAGTTTTTTATTGAAGTTTTCAGTTAGGAAAATATTTGTACATATACAAAGTTGTTCAATGTTAATTGACATAAGGAGTGGAGGCTAATCTCCGCTTCAAGAAAATAACATAACTTGAGACATAACATTAGGATAAAGTAATGAAGTGAAGTATTACCAGCGGTATAAGATGTGGATTTATACCTCTTAGTGTTTGAGCCGTCTGGGCGTAGCTTCCCCTCACTCACCCCTAAAGGGATCAATCTGTGAGCGTTGGGGTCGCCTGCCCACAGCTCAAGCACCATGTCTAGACTTTCAGTCGAACAGTTCTATATTGAAAGGTAGTATGGGTCTGTTGTTATTGGATGCTTTCCAGTCAGCAGTTGCGACTTTTATCATCGATATTACCATCCTATTTCCTATAGTACCAACAACGCCATGGAGCCCATTGTTTAAGCAGTTTCTGTGTTTGGGTGGCAGATTTGGATGAAATTTGTTCATATGAATAGTGTGTGTCTGTCAAGAGGTATACTTCATTTGCCGTCGGGGAAAGGGGATTTTTCCAGTTTCTGGTTAGGGTGAGTCTTGCTGCCAGTAGGATGTGGATAACTGTGTGAAGGGATTCTCTAGGGAGGGTATCTGTTTCGAGAGACAGTAGGGCCAAGCCCGGGTTCGGTGGGACCGTTGTTTGGGTTATTTTGGATATGGTAGTGAAAATGTCTCGCCAGTATTGTCGTATTATTGGGCAGTCCCATAATATATGGAAGATGTCTCCCTTCTGACCGCATTTCCTCCAACATTCGTTTGTGGACCCCGGGTATATATGGGATATTTTATCGGGAGTGAGATACCATCTGAGTGTAATTTTTATGGCTAACTCCCTCAGTGTGGAGCATTTGGTGGCTTTTTGTGCAATTTCTGATGCATTGGACCAAGCGTCATCAGGGTACGTTTGTCCTAGGTCTTTTTCCCATTGCAGAAATGGGCTAGATTTGTAAAATTCCTGTTTACGTTGTAGAATGTTATAAAATATAGTGATTCCTTTTGTTTTTAATCACGCTGAAGAGAGGAAGTGCCAGGCTTGTGTTGGAATGTTTTGAGTATTGGGGTTTAGTTTCCTAAGACAGTGACTTATTTGCAAATATTTGAATTGGTCCTGATGGGTAAGTTTGTATTCTTTTTGAAGTGTTGGGAAGTCTTTCAGGACATGATCCTGGTATAAGTCGTGTATAAAATTGATTCCTTTGTGCATCCACGTATTTAGCGAGATCTGCTCAAGGAGAGAAGTCGCACTAATTTTTGTTTTCCTTAGTGATATAAAATATTGTAAGATGTTGCATTTGTCCTTAAAATGTTTAGATCGGGTAAAGACGTTACCCTTTTTCTGGATCCTGTTTGCATGGGACTACTGCGAACCAGGTTACGTAGTCTTTAACGTGTTTTTCGGTGGTTTACGAGGTGTGACTCCCTCAATCGGTATTTTTAATGTGAGTCTACCATAGAGTGAGGGCTATTTTATAGGGT
>BLSH010342423.1:25141-65706 GCA_018402905.1 Glandirana rugosa
TCGTTCTCTGGCGGTTAGGGATAATATGTTATGTCAGTGCCGCGGTATAATAGGGATTGGCGGTCTCTTGCTCTGCGAAGGATTTCTTCCTTTAATTTGAAGTTAACAAGACAGCATATCACGTCTCTTGGGGGGTCCGTGTCTCGTCTCCTGGGTTTTAGGGCTCTATGCAAGCGTTCGATTTCAATTGGCGTTTCAGGTGGTCTGCCGAGCAGGTCGTTAAAAATGGCGGTGGTCGCATGGGCGATTTGGGTCTGTTCCACCGTCTCGGGGATACCTCTGAGCCTTATATTGTGTCGGCGTCCCCGGTTTTCCACGTCTTCTAGATGTCTTTGCATTTCTCTGAGCTGGATGTTTTGGGACTGTACAGACTCTTGAAGTTGCTGGATTGCTGAGTTATGTACTGCTGTTGTTTCTTCTACATCTTCAAGTCTGTTGTTCATCTCTTGTATATCCCTTCTAAGGTCTGTAATGGCGGAGGTCATGGCAGCGGTCAGTGAGGCTTTGATGTCTTCTGCTACTGACCTGAGATCATCCATAGCTAGCGGCCTTGTCCTGGCTGGCTAGGGTGGTGGGGGTCGCTTTGCTGTCTGCCTGGCGGGCTTAGGCTGGAGGATCGTGTTGCGGCCTGGTAGGCCCGATCCGGAGCCGGGGGCTCGCGTGATTGCGAGCGGAAGAGCTCCGGGATGCTGCGGCCGGTGCGGGCGCTCGTTCTCCTCGGGGAGCGCGATCATGCCGGGGAGGGTTCCCTGGAAGTTTTGCCCATTTTGTGGCTTTGTGCTGCGGGTGGAAGGCTCTCTAATGTGGCTTAATGGTCCCGGTGCTCAGGAGCTCTGAGTTCAGGCGTCCATTCCTCTCCGACGCCAGGCCACTCCCCCTCTATTCAGTATTTTCTATGAATTTTATTGATTATTTTCATTGTTCTTTGGACTTGCTTTTTTGAAGTGTCTCACCCCTTTGAATTATTTCATTCTAACAACTATAAATGAGTTAAAGTGGTTGTAACCCTTAAAAAAAACTAAGATCCTGTTCCTTTGAGGCATGCTGTATAGCACAGTGTTTGGGCTATGTCATTATTCATTTACAATCTTGTAAAAAACCTGGTTGATGTTGCCAGTTCCTGTTTTCCCCTGCCTCTGCTGACCACGCTAATCATGGCTGATAAGCCCTGATTATCGTGGTTAGTTTATGTGCCTCTGTCATCCACTGTCCACTCTCCCCCTCCCTCCCTGTGATCATGAGCTTCCCTTCTGCCCGCCCCTCCCACCGCTATTCATGCTGCCATTCACTACTGTGGATTTGTTTTTTAAAAATGAAAAGGCTAAAACCTTCTTTTAATCACCACTGGGTTTTTTATTTTTTGCTAAACAAACTAAAAAAAGTTTGAAAAAAAACCCTTTTCTTCCTTTATTTTATAACATTTTGCAAGAAGTGATTTTTCTTCTGCACTGATGTCCACTGATATGCTGCACTGATGTCCACTGATATGCTGCACTGATGTCCACTGATATGCTGCACTGATGTCCACTGATATGCTGCACTGATGTCCACTGATATGCTGCACCAATGTCCACTGATATGCTGCACTGCTGGACACTGATATGCTGCACTGCTGGACACTGATATGCTGCACCGATGTCCACTGATATGCTGCACTGCTGGACACTGATATGCTGCACTGATGGACACTGATATGTTGCAGTGATGGACACTGATGTGCTGCTTTTATGGACACTGATTGGCACTAATGGGGCTGCACTGATCATTAGGGCACTGATGATCAGTGCCCTGATTATCAGTGTAAATGTCCTCTGCCACAGGATAGCCTGTGGATCAGCTTTCCTTTCCTCACGCTGTGACAGAAAGTGAATGCCGGCATTTGTTTACATGTTACTAGCTGTGATTGGACACAGCTGAACACATGGTAAAGGGGGCTGTGATTGGCCCTTTACTTCGATCATAGAGCGCACCCCGGGTGCACGAGGGGTGTTCTGGGAGGACATCAATAGATGCCCTCCCAAGAAATGAACTACTGTAGCCATCTTTCGGCTGTAGCACTGTAGATGGATGCAGATGTCTGATAAAAGCCCAGGCGTCAGGATGCAATTTTTAGTCACCATGTCAATCTGACGCCTGGGATTTGTTTAGCCCTGATATAAAGGATATTCCAGCAGCTTTCTTTTTGCTGTTGTCCAGTCACCTTCAGATAGCTGCATATAATCCATGGTTTAAGGCCAAAGGTCCTGTATTATACTCAGATAAATGGGTTTTACTGGTAAGTAAAATATCCTATTTTATTTTTGCACGGTTGACATTTATTCAGTTCTATTTTTCAATACAGTACTTGAAAAACAATATACAGTATATCTAAATATTCATAATAATTTCACGATCTATGATATAATGTTTATTTCACATTTAAGAGAAATGTCTATATATTAGATTTTTATTATTCTTTATATGTTTTAATTCTGTAGCCTTGGCCAAGTGTTTCAAATCTGGCGAAGGACTTCATTGATCGTCTGCTGATGGTGGAGCCCAGTGAAAGAATGACCGCAACTCAAGCTCTTAAACACCCCTGGGTTGTAAGCATGGCTGCATCTTCATCCATGAAAAATCTGCACAGGTCTATTTCGCAGAATTTGCTCAAGAGAGCTTCGTCCCGATGTCAGAGCACCAAGTCTGCACAGTCTGTTCGTTCCAGTCGCTCTAACAAGTCAACTAAATCACGAAGAGTAAGAGAACGAGAACTTCGGGAACTAAATTTGCGTTACCAGCAACAATACTATGGATAACATTTTTTTTTTTTTATTATTGTCAATGACTTTTGCTTCTTTGATGGAAATAGTGTTATTTGTTTATGTTATTACTTCCCTTTTATGAAATAAGCATTGTTTGTTTATTAAAGTAAATGTAAACCCACCACCCACCCAGTATATACTAATGGCACAGTATTAATGTATATGTACATGCAAGCCTCCTGCATGTATTCCTACCTTGCAAATGTCCTTCCTGTAAGCACTAGCAGCTCTGTAAAACTCTGAAATCCGTGGGTTTCTGTCTTTGCTGGAACTCGGTGGGTGGAGTTGTGATGTCAAAAGCCTCCCCATCCACCTCTATACTGAGAGATTGAGGGAGGGAGGGAGAGGGGAGTGTAAAACTTTCTCTGCTCCATGAAGGAGATAAGCAAATTGCTGGTCACTCACAGAGCAAGGTGCGAATCGACTGTGTATTTCCCTGTTATTCTGACTTTCTCTTCCTGAAAAAAGATAAGGTCATTACTCACAGTTGGATTAACTCTTTGTGGCAAGACTGGGCACAGATGACATGACATGCTATATTTTACCAGGCAGAATTATTAATTCAATTTTTTTTTTCGGGTTTACATCCACTTTAAGATAATGATTATATTAAGTAATTGTAGGGGTTGTAAGGGGCTAGGAGTATTTCCTACTTCTATGCATTTTTAGCTATCTGTTCTTGGTTTCATCCTTTTTTCCTCCTTATGCCACAGTAGTCGCTGTTTGTGCTTTTGTCATTGAGCAATGTTCCTTAGCCGCTTCCATACCGGGCTAATTCTGGCATTCCTCTAGTACATGTAAAAAATCATAATTTTTTTGCTAGAAAATTTGCTCAGAACCCCCAAACATTATATATATATTTTTAGCAGAGACCCTAGGGAATAAAATGGCAGGCATTGCAATATTTTATGTCACACGGTATTTAGGAAGCAACTTTTTGGAAAAAAAACACTTTCATGAATTAAAAAAAACAAAACCGTAAAGTTTGCAGAATTTTTTTGAAAAATTTGAAAGATATTACACTGAGTAAATGGAGACATAACCTATCACGCTTTAAAATTGCGCACACTCCTGGAAGGGCACCAAACTTCGGCACTTAAAAGTCTCCATAGGCTACACTTTAAACATTTTTACAGGTTACCAGTTTAGAGTTGCAGAGGAGGTCTTGTGCTAGTATTATTGTTCTTGCTCTAACGTTTGCAGCTATACCTCACATTAGAGATGCACGATTCTGGCTAAAATGAGAATCACAATTTTTTTGCTTAGAATAAAGATCACGATTCTCGCGGCGTAACATCATCTTTCACATTATGCAAAAAAATTAGGCTAACTTTACTGTTTAGTTTTTTATAATTCATTAAAGTGTATTTCTTTTTTTTTTTTAACCACTTCGCATCCGGCCATTTCTGGCACTCCTCTCCTACATGTACAAATCATCATTTTTTTTTTGCTAGAAAATTACTCGGAACCCGCAAACATTATATATTGTTTTTAGCAAAGCTTCTAGGGAATAAAATGGAGGTTGTTGCACCTTTTTATGTCATGCGGTATTTGCGCAGCAATTTTTCGAATGCGTTTTTTTTTTGAAAAAAAAACAGTTTTCATGAATTAAAAAAAAAACAAAACAGCAAAGTTAGCCCAATTTTTTTTCATAATGTGAAAGATGATGTTATGCCAAGTAAATAGATACCCAGCATGTCACATTTTAAAATTGCACAAACTCGTGGAATGGCGCCAAACTTTGGTACTTAAAAATATCCATAGGCGATGCTTTAACATTTTTTTACAGGTTAGGTGTTTTGAGTTACAGAGGAGGTCTTAGGCTAGAATTATTGCTCTCACTCTAATGCACGCGGCGATACCTCACATGTGTGGTTTGGGCGCCGTTCCCATATGCGGGCGTGACTTACGTATGTGTTCGCTTCTGTGCGCGAGCTTGCGGGGACGGGGCGCTTTAAATTTTTTTATTATTATTATTTTACTTTTTTTTTTTTTATTTTGACACTTTCACATGATCTCAGCCTTTCCTTCCCCTTTAACGGACGTTGTTTACTTCGGAGACCCGGAAGTGACGTCACGACGTGCGCCCGGGCCTCTGAGAGCCATAAAGATGACCGAGGGGCATCTGTCCCTCGGAAATCTCTGTCATCTCGTTCCGGCGGCAGGCGATTCCTTCTCCCGGCCACAGATTGCTCAGGTGAGTCGGGAGAAGCACCAGAGGGCGCCTGTAAGAACGATCAAGTGGCTGAACTTCTTAGGTGATGGGAATCGCCTGAGGAAAAAAATGATACCTCAATGAGGCCTGCAGGTGCCGGCATCATTGAGATATCACCACTGAAATCCCGGGACATCTATTGACGCCCAGCAGATGCGAAGTGGTTAAATGCGTTTGAAAGACTGCTGCGCAAATACAGTGTGACATAAAAAAACAACCACCATTTTATTCCCTAGGGTCTCTGCTAAAAAAATATAATGTTTGGAGGTTCCAAGTAATTTTCTAGCATAAAATAACTATTTTAAGATGGTGAGTAGAGTTGAATCATGATCTCGATTCACTAACGATTAATCGTGCAGACCTCACATGTGTGGTTTGAACGTCGTTAACATATGTGGACCCGACCTATGTATGTGTTCACTTCTGTGTGCAAGCATGAGGGAATGGGGGCGCTTTAATTTTTTTTTACACCTTCCCCTGGTCCACAGTATTCGCTATGGTAAACGGGCACTGCCGGCTGATCCATTCTCTGGCTCACCGATCGCCCCTCCCGTCACCTTTAAAAACAATCAAGCGACTGAACAGCCGCTATGATTGTTTTTACTGTGCTGGGAATTGCCGGCAGAAAAAAATGATATCTAAATGATCTACTGAAATCCCAGGATGTCATATGACGTTCAGCGGTATGGAAGTGGTTAAGGGTTATTTTACACTTGCTTTAACTTCAATGCACATTAAAGCACTTACTGCTTTAACATGCTTTTTTGATGTGTTTTTGATGCTTTCATGATGCTTCGATGATACTTCGGTGGTGCTTCGAATGAAGCTGGGCAGATGCCTTGTGTGTGTTTATATCTCATACCAGCAATACCTCCAAAATAAAGCAAAGCTAAAGCTGACTAAAAGCCTCTCAAAAGCTGCAGGTGCTTTAAGCGAGCTTTGTGATAGACTTCTATGGAGGCTTTGAAGCACCACTAAAGCGGCATGGGGTGTAATTTTTGAAGCAAAGCAAACACAATATATGAACAGGACTGTAAGTTAACCATTTTATTTAGTGACAGGTGCTTTGCTTGGTGTTCAAAGTGCTTTAAAAAAGCGTGTCCAATGCCATGTTTTGAAGCAAGTGTAAACGAACCCTAACTGAAATGTTAGAGAATTTTTTTATACTACAGCCTAGGGAGTTGCGTACAAAACCTGGAGGAAGAAGTACTTGGTTTTGGACCTGTTAAATAATTTTCGATCTCTACATCAGTAGTTTTTTCAAATCCCCTAATTTAATTTTTTACTAGTTCATTTTGACATGCCCTCATCTACCTGTCTTTCAAAAGAGGAATTCACAGCCACTATGTCTTTATGGGAAGGCTATCTGCCCTGTCACAGGGGATGTGATCTCTAAATCTACACTTGGGACTTCTATGCTCTGTCAAGAGGAGATGCAGGACTTCTCATCTAACTCTTAGGACTCTGCAAAAAAAGGATGCTCGATCTCCAATCTGCTGATAAGTCTTTTAAGCTGAAGAATCTTGTTTCTGTCCTTATTGATGCAGTACGCTTGTGTCCTGCTCTGGAGCACCCTATGTTGACCCAGTCCAAGCTCACAAGGCTGTGCTCTTTAACCACTTGCTTACTGGGCACTTAAACCCCCCTCCTGCCCAGACCAATTTTTGGCTTTCAGCGCTGTCACATTTTCAATGACAATTGCGCGGTCGTGCAACGTTGTACCCAAACAGAATTTATATCATTTTTTTCCCACAAATAGAGCTTTCTTTTGGTGGTACTTGATCACCTCTGTCTCATTTCTGATTGCTGCTATAAACAAACAAAGAGCGACGATTTTGAAAAAAGCACAATATTTTTTACTTTTTGCTATAATGCAAATTAAAAAAAAAAAAAAAAAAAAATTATTCATCGGGTTAGGCCAATTTATATTCTTCTACATATTTTTGGTTAAAAAAAAACACGCAATCAGCGTATATTGATTGGTTTGTGCAAAAGTTATCGCGTCTACAAACTATGGGAATTGATTTATGGTGTTTTTATTATTTATTTATTTTTTACTAGTAATGGCGGCGATCTGCGATTTTTATCGGGACTGCGATATTGGGGCAGACATTTTTGGCACTTTTTTGGGACCAATGATATTTATACAGAGATCAGAAATTTAAATAGCCACTGATTACTGTGTAAATGTTACTGGCAGTGACGGGGTTAACCTGCAGGGGCAGTGAAGGGGTTAACTATGTTCCCTGTGTGTGTTCTAACTGTGGGGGGGGGGCTGGCCGGGACATAACAGATCTAATTGATCCTAGTGACAGGGATCAGTAGATCTGTCATGCCCCCTGTCACAGAAAGGAGAACCACCGCGTTTACATCGGCAGTTCTGCAGCTCTGTCAGGCGATCGCGCGCCGCCGCCTCTGAGTGTGGGCCAGGAGCGTGCACAAGGGCAGAACATCCATCCGCTATAGTGTGGATCTGAAGGGGTTAAAGCTGCCTCAGCCAGCCAAAACGTTCCCTGTAAACTTGCTTCTGATGCCTGTCTTGTACGGTGGCTGGACCTATCCGAAGAAAATCCTAAGTTCATTTCTCAGCAATAGCCTATTGAGGAACAGGATGGACCCTGTTGTAGATCTTGCCCTTTCCTTCTTTAAAGTGTAACTAAAAGCAAAACATCAAAACTTTTTTTTTTTTTTTTTTTTTTTTTTTTTTTTTTTTTAAGTTTTGGATAGAGTGGAGAGGGCTTAGAACACCTTTCGGTTTTTATTGCTGTCTGTGCTCCCATTAGGGAAATTTACCCTCTCTATTTGTCCTGTTTTTCGTTCTCTTCGTAATTGAAAGTGAGAGAAACTTCCAAATTTTGGATTGACACCAGGACAGTAATAGAGGGGACATCTTCCAATGAGGACAATAGTTCTGGTGACACCCCGGGATTCTCTCACTTTGGAGGGATTTCCTCTCACTTTTTGCTTTGGCTATGGGACAGGAAGTGAAATCTCCACTATGGCAAAAAAAAATACTGACAGAAGGTTATAACTCTCCCTTACTCTTTCCAAAAAAAAAAATGTTAGCTACATTTTAACCAAGCCCTTTGGTCGCTATTGACAATGTCTTTGAGTTCAAGGATAAGTGCCTAGAAACCGTTCCTAAGGCTGTGGTTTTTGTTGCAGGTCTTCCTGTGCAACCTTTTGTCACACTGTCTGTCTATCAGACCTTAGCTGTCTGGTCCAAGGGCATGGCTTAAGACCCTGGATCCATTCTTAAGGATCCATCTGTCCTCCTTCATCTAACTGCCTGTTAATTTACGCTGCTGCGTGGACAGGTTAGCAGACATATTCTCCAAATTTCCAGAATGAGCCTCCTTTTTTGTGTATTTGCAAAGAATCCTTTGGTTCAAGCGTTGGTCTGTGGACCTTACTTTCCAGGACAAACCCTGTCTGGGAACAAGCATTTATCACACTGAGTGAGTTCTTTCACTTGTCAGGGCGGGGGGGGATGCTTGTCCACATTCATAGATATCTGGGCAAAAGATATTTCGGACATCTGGGTGCAGAATGGCATCTATTGAGATTACAAGATAGTTATAGTTTTTGCGGATATCAAGGATGTCTACTTACAGTACTCCTCTCCATTTCCCCCTTGCCACTCCTCCTTCCCGCATCAACATCATTGAGTTTTTCTGTTGGTACACAACATTTTCCTAGAGACCAAAAACTCAACTTTATGCACCAGTAAGGCTTACTTTGGGTGGAAGCAAGCAAGAATTTTCACTCCAGGAAGTACTGTGTGAGATGAATCTTCTCTTTCCCCCATTCTGGTCTGGATAAGCATTTGGCCTTACGTACCATCAAAGTTCAAATTCCAGTCCAAGGCACTTTTTTTCCAAAAACTGCTTGCATTTCATCTTTGTTTTAGTTTGTCACTCACATCGTTTGCCCTGTATGCTTTCCAGTGTCTCCACAGGACCTCAAGTTGGCTTTATCGATTTCTCTGGAACCTCCCCTCAATACTAAACCAGGATCATCCCATTTCTTCCCTCACTTACAAGATTGCTTTTCTTGTGGCTGTCATCTCTGCAAGACATGTCTCATAGAGAACATATCATGTAAGGAACCCTTCCTAGTGTTACACAGGGATAAGGTTGTCTTGCAGCCTAAGGTCTTATTTCTTCCAAAATTGGTTACATCCTTTTATCTTAACCACTTCACCCCCAGAAGGATTTCCCACTGTAGGACCAGAGTACTTTTTGCGATTCGGCACTGCGTCGCTTTAACTGACAATTGGGCAGTCGTGCGACGTTGCACCCAAACAAAATTTGCGTCCCTTTTTTCCCCACAAATAGAGCTTTCTTTTGGTGATATTTGGTCACCTCTGCATCATTTCTGACCACCACTATAAACAAAGAAAGAGAGACAATTTTGCAAAAAAAAAAACAATATCTCTTACTTTTTGCTAAAATACAAATCCAAAAAAAAAAATTAAAAAAAAAAATGTATTCATCGGTTTTGGCTGATTTTATATTCTTCATATATATATGAATATATATATATATATATCCTCATATTTTTGGTAAAAAAAATTCGCAATCAGCGTTTATTGTTTGGTTTGCGCAAAAGTTGCCACATTTACAAACCATGAGAATTAATTTCTGATGTTTTTACATTTTTTTTTTTACTAGTAATGGCGGGGACCTGCGATTTTTATTAGCGGACACGTCGGACATTTTTGACACTTTTTTTGGACCAATGACATTTATACAGCGATCAGAAATTGAAATATCCACTGATTACTGTATAAATGTCATTGGCAGTGAAGGGGTTAACCTGCAGGGGCAGGGAAGGTGTTAACTGTGTTCCCTAGGTGTGTTCTAACTGTGAGGGGGCTGGGCTACCTTGGGCATAAGAGATCTAACTGATCCCAGGGACAGGGATCAGTAGATCTCTTATGTCCCCACTGACAGAGCGGGAAACTGCCGTGTTTACATTGGCGGTTCCCCGTTCTTTCACTCTGGCAGGTCATCGCGGCTCGCGCGAAAGCGGGAACTTTCCTGCAGAGTGTGGCGGGCCCCCTAGCTGCCCGTCCGCGAATTACCTTTTTTTACGGCGATTCGCGGAGTAGAGCCACGCTGTCGCCGTAAAAAGGCAGTGCGCGGTCAGGAAGTGGTTAACCAGGACACCATGCTTCCCTCATGTTCTTCTCCAAAATATTCCAAACCAATTTCTTCCCACTGTTTGGATGTGGTTCACACAAGCAAGTATACCTTTCAGCTTTGGCTTTTTTTTGACCGTTAGATTCACTTTGTCAATTCTAGGGACCCCATGCCAGGTGGATTGGACAAGTCAACATCCAAAACATTCAAGACACACTCTACTAGATCTGTCCATGCATCATGGGCTTTTCAGCATCAGGCATGTTTTCCAAACAAGACTGCTACTTAATTATCTGTTAGCAAGTTTAAGTTTTACCAGGTGGATGTTCAGGCCATTTCCGATGCCAGTTTTGGGCATAAGGTACTGTCTGAGTCTTGGAACCCATTGGTTTTTGTGAGCCCATTAGCATTTGTTACTGTGTTGCCCACACCTCAGTTGCATTGCTTTTGAACATCACAATACTCTAAAATGTAGATCTTGTGTCCGTCCTGTAATGTACAATTAAGAAAATTATGATTTTTTACTTGTTTAAGAACACAGACCCACTGTTATGATCAACTCCTTATTGCTTTTTACTAAACTGAGGCTTGCTGGATGTTGTCCTTACAGCTTTATTTCCCAGTGTCCAGCCACTTGAAGGTAGCTGAATAACCCAGTCTTCTAAGACTAAGATCCTGCGTCCTGTAATGCACTCCAAGAAAATTATGTTACTGACATATTTATTTTCTAGGCAATAAATAGGAAAAAATCAAAACTTACAAAAAAGGCATTTTCTACTCTATTATTCGTTTAAATACAACTGTTTTACTGTTATAAATCAGGTAAACATTTGTTTATAATAACATTTTTATTCTGGTACAAAGCTTTTCAAAGATATTTACAAATGACTTAGGCCCCTTTCACACCAGAGGCACTTTACAGGCATTTTTTTCACTAAAAAAGCCTGTAAAGCGCCTCTAAACTGTCTCCTAATGCACCTGCCTGAGTGCTTTCACACTGGGTTGGTGTGCTTGCAGGACAGTAAAAAATCTCCTGCAAGCCGCATCTTTTGGGCGGTGTGGGAGCGATGTATACACCGCTCCTCCACTGCCCCTGCCCATTGAAATGAATGGGCAGTGCTCCCGAAGCAACTGCACACCGCTTCGGGAGCGCCGCTAGCCAGCACTTTTAACCCCTTGGTGGGGGGTTAAAAGCGCACCGCTGCCGCCCAAATAGCAGCACTAAGCCCCGCAAATTAGCTGTGTTTTTTACCGCTAAGGCTCGGCCGGTATTGGTGTGAAAGTAGCCTTATAGGATGGGGGTTTTTTCCAATTTTTGGAAATGTCACATGAAAAAAGATTTAGGAAAAAACATATAAACAAATTTAAATAAATATTAATAGTTAAAAAAATAGGAATAAAATGCAGTTGAAAAATAATAACTAAAGGAAGAAGGGTGGTTTAATTAGGGCTCATTAGCATTAACAGTTGGTTAAATCTGAACTTTTTTCATTAAAAACTGCAGATCAAAGGTCACCAGGGGCGTTGCTAGGTGGGAAAAAAACCAGGGGCTCTAGCCTAAAGAAATGCGGTGCGCGAAGCGTGCCGCAACGAAAAATGGGTGCGATCTAAACTAAACATGGGCGGGGCTTAAATGGGCGGGGTTTTGGGGTGTGGCTCATGTCTGAGATGAACGAGGGATGGAGGAAGGAAGGAAAAGAGATAGATAGGGAGGGAAGGAAAGAGAAGAGAAGGAAGGAAAGAAAGAGGGATGGAGGGACAGCAGGCCCAGATTCTACACCACAATAGCAATATGTGTATTCCAGACAGTTTAACAGTCTGCAGATAAAGATACTCCAATCACCTGGTGTTGACGCTTCAATCATCCTGGCACCATGTTTGTGATGGTGTCAGGATGATTGAAGCGCATTATTTCTATTATTACATTGTAGTATAAAATGAAATAGTTCAACACACCATAATTCAGAATCAGTGGGAGCCCTGAGCGTGTCACTTGCCACTGTTGCCTGCCATCAGGGGTCCCCAGCGGAGTGCCTCCTTCCATCACAGGTGTCCCCCAGCGGAGTCCCTCCTTCCATCACAGATGCCCCCAGCGGAGTCCCTCCTTCCATCACAGGTGTCCCCCAGCGAAGTCCCTCCTTCCATCACAGGTGCCCCCAGTGGAGTCCCTCCTTCCATCACAGGTGCCCCCAGCGGAGTCCCTCCTTCCTTCAGGTGCCTCCAGCAGAGTCCCTCCTTCCATCACAGGTGTCCCCAGGAGAGTTCCTCCTTACATCACAGGTGTCCCCAGCGGAGTCCCTCCTTCCATCAGCTGCCCCCAGCGGAGTCCCTCCTTTCATCACAGGTGCCCCCAGCAGAGTTCCTCCTGCCATCACAGGTGCCCCCAGCGGAGTCCCTCCTTCCATCACAGGTGTCCCCCAGTGGAGTCCCTTCTTCCATCACAGGTGCCCCCAGCGGAGTCCCTCCTTCCATCACAGGTGTCCCCCAGCGGAGTCCCTCCTTCCATCACAGGTGTCCCCAGCGGAGTTCCTCCTTACATCACAGGTGTCCCCAGCGTAGTTCCTCCTTACATCACAGGTGTCCCCAGCGGAGTTCCTCCTTACATCACAGGTGTCCTCAGCGTAGTTCCTCCTTACATCTCAGGTGTCCCCAGCATAGTTCCTCCTTACTTCACAGGTGCCCCAGCGGAGTTCCTCCTTACATCACAGGTGCCCCAGCAGAGTTCCTTCTTACATCACAGGTGCCCCAGTGGAGTTCCTCCTTACATCACAGGTGCCCCAGCAGAGTTCCTCCTTACATCACAGGTGCCCCCCCAGTGGAGTGTCCCTCCTAGTACCGAGCAAGTGTCACAGTATGCAGCCAGTACAGAGCACATCTACCCCGCCACGGGAGTCACGGCTCTGACAGCCCCCGCCACAGGAGTCCCGGCTCTGACAGCCCCCCCTCAGGTCCGGCACTCACAGGGCTGTGGAGAGAGAGGATCCTCCACTCTCCCCCATAGTGCGGGCAGCGGCGGAAGAGCAGTGATGCGGGGCGGGCAAAGAGAGATGTCATCTCTGCTTGCCCGCATTGCTCTCTCTCTGTTCCCTTCTACAATCTGCAGGCCGCTCACGGCTCTATCAAGCCGCTCGCCCGCGGCTCTGTCAGGCGGGCGGGCGACTTGACACCGCCATTAGGGACCCCACAGGAGGCTGGGGGCTGAGGGCGTGACATTCGGGGCTGAAGCCCTGATAGCCATCCCCTGAAGGTCAGTCACCACTTTGATCTACATAAAAATGAAAATAGTATATACTATGTAACAATAATGTTTGTACGTTGTATACCCCAAGTAAGCTTAAAAACACTTTTTCAAAGTTGTATTTTCCTCTATGTTACAGAGCAAGTCCAGGCTGTAATTTTGACAATCGGGATTTTCTTGGCCTTAGCAGCAGTGGTGGTGGAATTCTGTAGTTCTCAACGGGTTAAAACTCAAATGTGCTTTTTTTTTTATTCCACTATATGTAAATCACACTTATTTGATTATTTTATTTAATCATAAGACTTTATTGGTTTTATTGTAAAGTAAAAATCTGGAGCTGCCCTAAGTACATTGAAGCTGCATTGAAAAACTTTTTTTCAAATTTTTCACCTTTTTTACTAAATAAAACAAATCTGCCAAATTTGATCCCTGTGTTTCCCAGAAAAAAATATGTTTAATTTATTAGGGTAGCCTACTAAAGCTGAAAGGTGTAGAACTGAGACATATTGAGAAGGGAGACCTATTGTCTTGTAAAGAATTACCAAAGAAATATTGTACACACGAAAATCAAGTCTGAGAGATGTGCTTTATGCTTATAGAATACTTTTCCTTGACAAGCACTAAACCTATTGACATGATGCAACTGTTGGGAGGTTGGGATAGAAAACAGTTGTCCTAAAAACGACCTTGCCTAAACATGCATCCAACAAGTGTGTCTGTTTATGCCCAGTGCACGCATCAGAGATTCCAACCCTAAAATGGTCCCTGAACTCACAAAGTAAATATCTTGTGTGTTAGCCACTTGCCGACCATCATCCGCAGGTTGACGGCGATAAGGTGGCTCGATAACGGAAACCGCCGTCATATGACGGCGGCTGCGATATGCACTGTGAGCGCGCGCCGCCTGAGGCGCGCTCACTGTGTTCGGCGGGGGCCAGGGAGCGGGTGCGGCGGACTCGATCTCCGCCGGCTACCCGCTATGCCCCCGCAGTGATAGAACGGAGGTCCGTGTAAGTAAACACGGATTTCCATTCTGTGAGAGTGTTTAAGTGAGTGTTTTTATACCATTACTTAATAAATCATTTGTAAATACTGCACTTAGAGGCGCCTCCTTTTGTCTTTCTCTGTGAGAGGGGGAAGGGCTGTGATCACAGCCTTCCTCTATATGGAAGCCGTGATCACGCCCCTTCCCCTGCCAGGGCAGCCCACACACAGTTAGAAAACGCCCAGGGAACACAGTTAACCTTTAGAGCGCCCCCCCCCCCAGGTTAACCCCTTCACTGCCAATGGCATTTACACAGTAATCAATGCATTTTTATAGCACTGATCGCTGTATAAATGCCAATGGTCCCAAAAAAGTGTCAAAATGGTCCGACATGTCCGCTGAAATATCGCAGTACCGCTAAAAATCGCAGATCGCCACCATTACTAGTAAAAAAAAAATAAAAACCCCAGAAATTAATTCTCATTGTCCGTAAACACGGCAACTTTTGCGCAAACCAATCAATAAACGCCGATTGCGATTTTTTTTTCCCCACAAATATGAGGAAGAATATATATAGGCCAAAACCGTTGAAAAAAATGTTTTTTTTATATATTTTTTTTTTTTTGGATTTGTATTTTAGCAAAAAGTAAGAAATTTGTTTTTTTTTTTTTTTTTTTCAAAATTGGCACTCTTCTTTTGTTTATAGCGGCGATCAGAAATGACGCAGCGGTGATCAAATACCACCAAAAGAAAGCTCTATTTGTGGGAAAAAAGGGCGCAAATTTAGTTTGGGTACAACGTCGCCCGACCACGCAATTGTCATTTAAAGCGATGCAGTGCTGAATCGCAAAAAGTGCTCTGGTCCTAAAGTGTGAAATCCTTCCGGGGCTGAAGTGGTTAGACAACATCTATAAAGCACTATAAAAGCATACCTGTCCCTACAACCTCAAGGTTGTATATTTTTAGTGCAATCCTTTGACAATTTCACCAGATTTACAGTGAAATGTGGTAATTCCATTTACATTTTTTTTTTTTTTTGGTCAAAATTTCTATAGTTCAGTATCTCTTTAGGGTGCATTCACACCTGCAAATGCACTGTACTCAGATTAGATGTGAGAACCCCAGTGGGGGTTCCCAGGATTAGCTGCAAGAGATAGCCCCATTGAAACCAATGGGAAGTTTCCAGCTCCCGCAACCAATCGCAGTCACTCGTGCCAGTGAGATTGTACCTGGATGCAGACTCGCATGAGAGATTATATGCGTGTGGCTGTGATTAGCTCCAGGAGCCTGCAGCCTCCCATTGCTTTCAATGGGGGTGCCTCTCGCAGCTAATCGTGGGAACCTCCACTAGGTTTATCACCTCTAATCTGAATGCAGGTGCATTCGTAGGTGTGAATGGACCCCAGCTAGGAGAAAAAGTAAAGGTTGGCTGGATCGGGCAACAATCATGAATTGTATGTATATTTCCAAAGCTACTGTGTGTATTTTTATTTTGTGTAACTCAGATTTATCTTAAAATGTGAAAATACAAAACTATGAATCATGACTTTTTTGCTTTACATAGTGTTAGAAATGTTACCCTTTATACTGTAAATATATTTGAATGTGACATAATCATATTTTAATAAACAGAAAACAGCCTTTATGCTAACTTCTATATTAAACGTTTTAAGTTGTTGAATACTTAAGGCAAAACATAATCAAAACACACTGTTTTTAAAATGTTACTTCTTAGAATCTTGGTCTGATACAAAATAAATAAAAGTAGATGACATAAGATCACATAGTTCATAATATTATTATTATTATTATTATTATTATACAGGATTTATATAGCGCCAACAGTTTCCGCAGCACTTTATAATAATCAAAAGTTTGATAAAGCAACATTCTCATTTTAAAAATACAATTCTGATAAGCCCCATGTGAGAGAAAACGCTTTTTTAGTACTTCTCCATCACGTGGCAAATCTAAACTTAGCTTTTCTCAACAGCTACAACAGCTTAAGTATTTTTATCATCTCACACACTTTGTGTTGGATGCCTGGTACATCGCTATACACTGCGGTTCCTCCCTACTTTACTACTGTATCTCGTAATGATGTGAGGGTTGGTGCATTGAACCAATGTTCACGGTGGGGGACTCAAGCATCCACTACACCTACATGTGTCAGGCGCTGAAAATTCTGACCGAGGCAGTAGCTCTTCAAGAGAGCAAAGTTCAGACTCTTGGACTGCCAGTGTTAACGGTTCTTTTGTAGGGGACTTATTTTATATATTTTTTTGACAGAATTGCTTTAAGGGATTGATCTTTGAAATTGTATGAATAAAATTTGGCAACTATCAAAAAATATTTATTGTATATATGTATACTCCTTGTATATAGTCTTAAAATACATTATCTCACAAAGGTGAGTACACCCCTCACATTTTTGTAAATATTTTATTATATCTTTTCATGTGACAACGCTGAAGAAATTACACTTTGCTACAATGTAAAGTAGTGAGTGTACAGCTTGTGTAACAATGTAAATTTGCTGTCCCCTCAAAATAACTCAACTAAACCGCAGGCAACAAAAGTGAGTACACCCCTAAGTGAAAATGTCCAAATTGGGCCCAATTATCCATTTTCCCTCCCTGGTGTCATGTGACTCATTAGTCTTACAGGGTCTCAGGTGTAAATGGGGAGCAGGTGTGTTAAATTTGGTGTTATCGGTTTCATTCTCCCATACTGGTCACTGGAAGTTCAACATGGCAAAGAACTCTCTGAGGATCTGAAAAAAAAATGTTGCTCTACATAAATATGGTCTAGGCTATAAGAAGATTGCCAAGACCCTGAAATTGAGCCGCAGCACGATGGCCAAGACCATGCATGTTTAACAGGACAGGTTCCACTCAGAACAGGCCAGAGGTTGTCCTTGGAAAATAGACATGAGTGTTGCCAGCATTGCTGCAGAGGTTGAAGGTGTGGGGGGGTCAGCCTGTCAGTGCTCAGACCATACGCTGCACACTGCATCACATTGGTCTGCATGGCTGTCATCCCAGAAGGAAGTCTCTTCTAAAGATGATGCACAAGAGTCTGCAAACGGTTTGCTGAAGACAAGCAGATTAAGGACATGGATTACTGGAACCATGTCCTGTGGTCTGATGAGACCAAGATAAACTTATTTGGTTCAGATGGTGTCAAGCGTGTGTGGCGGCAATCAGGTGAGGAGTACAAAGACAAGTGTGTCTTGCCTACAGTCAAGCACAGTGATGGGAGTCTCATGGTCTGGGGCTGCATGAGTGCTGCCGGTACTGGGGAGCTACAGTTCATTGAGGGAACCATGAATGCCAACATGTACTGTGAAATACTGAAGCAGAGCATGATCCCACATCCCGGCTCTGTCGGTGGCGCCGTGTCCCCGGGACACACCGCGTCACCAACGGGGGTGAACAGCCATTAGTCATGGCTGTTTACCATGTGATCGGCTGTGACGAAGTCACCGCTGATTACAAATGGTACCGCCCCCATTTGCATGGCGCATTCACGCGATCAGGAGCGCGCTGCGCGTCGGTGGCGGCATGTTCCCAGGGAACACTGCCTGTCACCGACACTGGTATCAGCCATCGGCTGGCGGCTGTTACCTTGTGATTGGCTGTGATCTACTCACAGCTGATCACATGTAATGTAAACAGCGGTAACTCACTGTTACCAGCTCTTCTCTCCTCACACAGTTTCCAGTGTGAGGAGAGAAGAGCTAGGATCAGTGAGTTACTGATCTGTAAAACACCAAATGCACACCTGTCACTTCACTCCTGCCCCCCCAATGTACCTGTCACCCAACAGTCACCCCATCTGCCCCCATAAAGTGCACCTGTCACCCATCAGTGATCGTGGCATGTCACCTGTCACCCATCAGTGACCGTGGCATGTCACCCATCAATGACCGTGGCGTGTCACCCATCAGTGACTCTGGCCTGTCACCCATCAGTGACCGTGGCGTGTCACCCATCACTGACCATGGCGTGTCACCCATCAGTGACCGTAGTGTATCACCCATCAGTGACCATGGTGTGTCACCCATCAGTGACCGTGGCGTTTCAACCGTCACACATCAGTGACTGTGGCCTGTCACCCATCAGTGACCACTGCCAGTCACCCGTGGCCTGTCGCCCATCAGTGACCACCGCCAGACACCCGGCACCCATCAGTGACCACCGCCAGTCACCCATCAGTGACCACCACCAGTCACCCGTGGCCTGCCACCCATCAGTGACCACCGCCAGTCACCCAGCACCCATCAGTGACCACCGCCAGACACCTGGCACCCATCAGTGACCACCGCCAGTCACCCATCAGTGACCACCACCAGTCACCCGTGGCCTGTCACCCATCAGTGACGACCGCCAGTCACCCAGCACCCATCAGTGACCACCGCCAGACACCCGGCACCCATCAGTGACCACCGCCAGTCACCCATCAGTGACCACCACCAGTCACCCATCAGTGACCACCACCAGACACCCGTCACCCATCAGTGACCACCACCAGTCACCCATCAGTGACCACTGTCAGACACCTGTCACCCATCGGTGACCACTGCCAGACACCCGGCACCCATCAGTGACCACTGCCAGTCACACATCAGTGACCACCACCAGACACCCGTCACCCATCAGTGACTACCGCCAGTCACCCATCAGTGACCACCACCAGACACCCGTCACCCTTCAGTCACCACTGCCAGACACCCGTCACCCATCAATGACCACCACCAGTCACTCGTCACCCATCAGTGACCACCGCCAGACACCTGGCACCCATCAGGGACCACTGCCAGACACCCGGCACCCATCAGTGACCACCAGTAGTCACCTGTCCCCTATCAGTGACCACCGCCAGACACCCATCAGTGACCACCACCAGTCACTCGTCACCCATCAGTGACCACCGCCAGTCACCCATCAGTGACCTCCACCAGTCACCCATCAGTGACCATCGCCAATCACCTGTCAGAGACCGTCATCACCTATCAATAAACATCACCTGTAAAAGTCTCACACATTTGTTATTGCCATACTCGGGGGGGTAGTAGAATGTATTTTGGGGTGTCATTTTTGCTAGGTACCTGCTAGGTGTTGGAAATATCATATAAATGGACAAATTTGTGTAAAAATAAAAGTGTTTTCTTTTTTTTCCACATTTTCCAAAAACTACTGGAAAAAAATTACATGTCCAAAAGACTCATTATGCCTCATAGATAATGCATTGGGTGTTTGCTTTCCAAAATGGGGTCACTTTGTGGGCAATTCCATTGTCCTGGTGCTCCAGGGCCTTCAAAAATGTGATAGGTCGTCATGACATTAGATGTATAATTTATGTCCCTAGAATACCTGACGGTGCTCCCTGCATGTTGGGCCTCTGTATGTGGCCAGGCTGTAAAAATGCCTCAGACGTGATATTGCCATACTCAGGAGGAATAGCAAAATGTGTTTTGGGGTGTAATTTGTGGTATGCACATGCTGGGTGTGAGAAATAACCTGTTAATATATGACAATTTTGTGAAAAAAAAAATCTTCATTTTGCAAAGAATTGTGGGAAAAAATTACAACTTCAAAAAGTTCACCATGCCTCTTACTAAATACCTTGGACTGTCTACTTTCCAAAAAGGGGTCACTTGGGGAGTATTTATACTTTTTCCTGGCTTGTTAGGGTCTCAAGAAATAAGGCTGTCAGTATATCAGGTGTGATCAATTTTCAATGATTGGCACCATAGCTTGTAGACTCTATAACTTACACAAGGACCAAATAATATACACTTATTTGGGTTATTTTTACCAAAGATATGTAGCAGTATAAATTTTGGCCAAAATTTATGAAGAAAAATTACTAATTTGCAAAATTTTATGACAGAAACCAAGAAAATGCATTTTTTCACAAAATTTTTATTTATAGCACAAAAAATAAATAACCCACTAGTGATTAAATACCACCAAAAGAAGGCTCAATTTGTGTGAAAAAAAGAACGCAAATTTCATATGGGTGCAGTGTTGCATGACTGAGTAATTGTCATTCAAAATGTGATAGCGCTGAAAGCTGGAAAATGGCCTGGACAGGAAGGGGGTTTTCGTGCCCAGTACTGAGGTGGTTAATGCTTGGTTTATTATAACAGTGAGAGACAGAATAACAAAAATATCCAGAAAAACGCATTTCAAAAAAGTTATAAATTGATTTGCATTTTAATGAGTGAAATAAGTATTTGACCCTTTCGCAAAACATGACTTAGTACTTGGTGAAAAAACCCTTATCACAGAGGTCAGACGTTTCTTGTAGTTGGCCACCAGGTTTGCACACATCTCAGGAGGGATTTTTTCCCACTTCTCTTTTGCAGATCCTCTCCAAGTCATTAAGGTTTTGAGGCTGACGCTTGGTAACTCGAACCTTCAGCTCCCTCCACATATTTTCTATTGGATTATAGTCTGGAGACTGGTTTGGCCACACCAGGACCCACGTGGTGGTGGAGTCTGACTTATGCAGGGAGCAACCTCTCTTACGACCCTGATTCCAAAACTCCTGCACGAGGGCTTGGCTGGGTCACTGCTGCAAGCGTGGAGGGTTCCTCCTGGGCTCGTGCTTGGATGATTGCGTAGTGGTACAGTCCGGGTTGGCAAAAGGCAGGCGGCGTGGTACAGGTGCAGCAGGCAAGAAAATAGGTGCAAGCAGGGTTGTCAACAGGCTGGCTGCAAGGTACACAGGGATCAGGCAGAAGAGTGGTTGTAAACTAGCCGGGGTCAGTGCAGGGGGAAAACAAAGCAGGAGACAGGTTGGGTCACAGGAACAGGAAACTCCGGTAATCTCAATGCTGGGGACACGGGTAAAGCTGTAGAATGGACAGTAACGGCTGCATGGTGCTGTCCAGTTTAAAAACCTGTTTCAGCGCCAAGACTGTCACGAGCGTGCCTGCGCGCACCTGCTGTGTGTGCACGCACACCTGTGCATAGGAATAGGCATTCTGCCCCAAATTCTTCGTGGCACTTTCTGACATTGCCCCCCCCAAAGGGCAGCCTCCGGATGCCCAGACGTGCCAATTTCTCTGGGTGGTCCTTTCCTCAGGGCCGTAACCCCTCCACTTGATTAAGTACTGGATGCAGTTACCCCTCTTCCTACAGTCCCTGATGGATTCCACTTCAAATTCCTTCTCTCCATTCACTAGTATTGGTTCCGGTGGACTAGATTTCCTACCCGGAAAGGGACACGGGGTTGCAGGTTTCAGCAGGGTCACATGAAATACAGGATGGATTCGTAGAGACTGAGGTAGTTCAAGTTCATAGGCCACTTTGTTAATTTTTCTCTTGACTGGAAAGGGGCCAATAAATCTGGGGCCCAGTTTCTTGGATGGACAAGCCAACTTCAGGTTTGTTGTTTCCAACCAGACCCGCTCACCAAGTTCTAGGTTTAGTTATCCCCTCCTTCTCTTGTCAAAGACCTCCTTATTGTACTCCTCGGTTCTGGACATTGTTTCCTGCAACAATTTACAATTGTCCTTGAAAAAAATTCATTGTTTTTTGAACAGCTGGTACCGTGCTCTCGGGAACAGAGTTGGGCAAAAAGGATAGGTAGAACCCATAATTTGCAAAGAACGGGGATTGCTTTGTGGCCGTGTGGACGATATTATTGTAAGAGAATTCGGCCAGCGGTAGTAGTGGGGCCCAGTTGTCTTGGGAGAAGGAGGAGAAGCAGCGCAGCTACTGCTCCAAGGTCTGGTCGGTCCGTTCTGTCTGACCATTAGTCTGTGGGTGATAGGCCGAAGAGAAGGATAAGTCAATGTCCAGGGAGGAACAAAGAGCTCTCCAGAACCTGGAGGTGAATTGGATTCTGCGGTCAGATATGATGTTTACTGATATCCCATGGAGTCTGACAATTTCTCTGATAAAAACTTCTGCCATTTCGGCAGTGGTGGGTATGGCTTTTAAGGGCAGAAAGTGGGCCATTTTGGTGAGCCGGTCCACCACTACAAAGATAGCTGAAAAACCTTCTGATACAGGCAATTCCACAATAAAGTCCATGGAGATCATGGTCCATGGCTTTTCTGGCACTGGGAGTAAGCAGAGCAGGCCCCATGATTTGGTTTTTCTACTTTTGTGTCGGGCATAGGTAAGGCAGGCATCTACGTACTTTTTGCAATTTCCGTCTACCTGCGGCCACCAGAAAGAGCGCTGAAGAAGTTCTGACATCTTGCGGGCACCGAAGTGACCCGCCAGCTTGTGGTCGTGGCAGAGTTCCAAAATCGACAACCGTAGCTCCTCAGGCACAAAGATTTTGTTGCTGTACCACAACAAGCCCCCTTTCATTTGTAGCTTTGGGTGCGGGATGCTAACTGTCTTGGCTATGGCCCGCCGGATTCGGGATAGCAGATCCTTCTGGGTTACAGGAAATTCCCGGGTAAGAGAATAGTGTCCAGACAGGTGGAGGTTTCTGTGTCGCCAAACATGCAGGACAGAGCATTTGGTTTGGTGTTTTTTGACCCGGGCCTATACCTGATATGGAACACGAACCTAGAGAATAAGAGCACCCACCGGGCCTGACGTGGTTTCAACCTCTTTGCTATTCTTAAGTACTCTAGGTTCTTGTGGTCCATGTATATTAGGATGGGGTGTGCAGCCCCTTCAAGTAGATAGCGCCATTCCTCAAGTGTGGCCTTGCTAGCTAAGAGCGCTCTTCTTCTACATCATAATTCCTTTCTGGATCCGACAGCTTCTGAGAAAAGAACGCCACTGAATGGAGGAGAGCTTTGGCACCCTGTCTTTGTGAGAGCACTGCTCCTACGGCAGTTTAGGAGGTGTCCACTTCCAGGACATAGGGCAGGACTGGATCGGTGTGCTTTAGTACAGGTACTGATGTAAAGAGTCCTTTCAAGGTTTCGAAGGCTGCCTGTGCTTCAGTGGTTCAGTGAAACTTGGTGTTCTGTTTAGTCAGCTGGGTGATTGGGCGATGATAGCTGAAAACCCCTTGGTGGTTGAGATGACTAGCCCCAGGAACTGGATACTTTGGCATTCGAAGACGCACTTCTCTGCCTTGGCATAGAGTCGATGCTGTCGGAGGCGGCCCAGGACCTTTGCAACATGCTGGCAGTGGTCATCTAATGAGGAGGAAAAGATAAGGATGTCATCTAGGTATATGATGACAAACTGGTCTAGGTAGTCCCTGAAAATGCTGGAATGTGACAAGGGCATTGCAGGTCTAAAGGGCATGGCCAGGTATTCACAGTGCCTGAAGCGGGTTTGGAAGGCGGTCACCCACTCGTCGCCTTCCTTTAAATGAACAAGGTTGTATGCCCCGCGAAGATCCAATTTAGTGAAAATGGTGGCTGCTCCAAGTCATTGGAAGAGTTCAGGTACTAGAGGCAGCGGGTATCGGTTCTTCACTGTAATTTGTTCAATTCCCTATAGTAAATGCAGGACCATAGGGTGTACTCCTTTTTCTCCACGAAAAAGATCCCGGCTCCTGCTGGGGATGTGCATGGACGGATGAAGCCCTTTTTAAGGTTATTGTCCAGGTATGTTTTGAGGGCAGAGAGTTCCAGCTCGGTCAGTGGAAAAATCCATCCAAAGGGCACTTCTGCTCCTGGAAGGAGCTTGATAGGTCAGGCATAGGGTCTATGGGGCGGAAGACCCTCATCCCCTTTCTTGATAAAAACATCCAAGAAGACATGGTAGGCAGGCGGGACGGCCTTGCTGGAATCAGGATCTGAGTCCGAATCAAGACAGAGCAGGGCTGAAGGGGCTTCAGGCCAGCAGTGCAGATGACCATATGGTGATTGGAATTTTACTTCACCAGTGACCCAATTGATGAGAGGATTGTGTGCCTGGAGCCATGGTAATCCGAGGATGATAGGGAATAGCGTCCAGGTGCAAGAACTCCTAATGTCCATCAGCCATAATGGCAGATAGGGGAATGGTCTCATGAGTGACCACACCGAACTTAATGGCAGTCCCATCTGCAAGGTTAACCACTATTCCTTGGGTCTTGGGTTGCAGTGGGATTAGATGTTGAGCAGCGAATGCCTGATCTATGAAACAGCTGTAGGCTCTGGAATCAATAGTCGCGGTGACTAGGATACTCCTTCCTGGAAGCTGTAGTGAAATGGGGAGAGCTAGATGAGGATTTTTAGGCAAGCTGGGCTTAATAGCAGTCTTGACATTAGAGCACTTACATAACTTGGCCGGGCAGGTTCTCATGTAGTGCCCGGACTCCCCGCAGTAAAGACAGAGATTGTGACTTCTGCTGCGCTGTTTCTCTTCAGGGGTAAGAGAGGGACGAAGGAGCCCCAACTGCATGGGCTCGGACATATCCAGAGGAGATGGAGGAGGAACAGTGACTGGTGGTGCTGGACTGTGGTAACTGGGTACACGGGGTAGAATCCAGGTAGGTCTTGGGGACCAGGCTGATCTTTCCACCCTGCGTTCTCTGAGATGCCGATCGATCTGGATGGAAAGGTTTATAAGGGCGTCCAGAGATCGGGGGACCCCTACACGGGCTAATTCATCTTTCAGGGGTTCTGATAAACCCAGAAGGAAATGGTGACAGAGGGCTGCCTCGTTCCCATCTGTGTCAGCACTCCAGTGCCTAAACTCGGATACATAGTCCTCAGCGGAATGATGACCCTGCTGGAGGGCGTGTAGGGCAGCTTCCGCGGTGGCAGCCTGGTGTGGGTCCTCACAGAGCTGGGACATGGCTTGGAGGAACTGGGCAAGACTGGATACGGCCGGTGCCTTCTGTTTCAAGAGATGGTGGGCCCATGCTTGAGGTTCACCTTGCAGGAGGGAGATCATGAAGCCCACCTTTGTAGCTTATAGAGAGAATGTGAGTAGCTGGAGCGAGAAGTAGAGCTCACATACGTTTCAAAATCCACAACCCATTTTCACTGCCCTGGCTGAAAGAAGGAGGTTCTCACCCAAGATTAGATATTACGTGGCCCGTTCATCGTCCCTTTGATGTGGTGAAGTTGCCCTGTCCCCTTAGCAGAAAAACACCCCCAAAGCATAATGTTTCCACCTCCATGGTTGACGGTGGGGATGGTGTTCTTGGGGTCATAGGCAGCATTCCTCCTCCTCCTCCAAACACGGCAAGTTGAGTTGATGCCAAAGAGCTTGATTTTGGTCTCATCTGACCACAACACTTTCGCCCAGTTCTCTGAATCATTCAGATATTCATTAGCAAACTTCAGACGGGCCTATACATGTGCTTTCTTGAGCAAGGGGACCTTGCGGGAGCTGCAGGATTTCAGTCCTTCACAGCGTAGTGTGTTAACAATTGTTTTCTTGGTGACTATGATCCCAGCTGCCTTGAGATCATTGACAAAATTTTCCCGTGTAGTTCTGGGCTGATTGCTCACCGTTCTTGTGATCATTGACACTCCAGGAGGTGAGACATTGCATGGAGTCCCAGACCGAGGGAGATTGACGATTATTTTTTCTTCCATTTGCGAATAATCCCACCATCTGTTGTTACCCTCTCACCAAGCTGCTTGGCGATGGTCCTGTAGCCCATTTCAGCCTTGTGTAGGTTTACAATCTTCTCCCTGACATCCTTGGACAGCTCTTTGGTCTTGGCCATGGTGGAGAGATTGGAATCTGATTGATTGCTTCTGTGGACATGTGTCTTTTATACAAGTAACAAGCTGAGATTAGAGATTGGAATCTGATTGATTGCTTCTGTGGACATGTGTCTTTTATACAAGTAACAAGCTGAGATTAGGAGCACTCCCTTTAAGAGAGTGCTCCTAATCTCAGCTCGTTACCTGTATAGAAGACACCTGGGAGCCAGAAATCTTGCTGATTGATGGGGGATCAAATACTTATTTCACTCATTAAAATGCAAAACAATTTATAACCTTTTTGAAGTGCATTTTTCAGGATATTTTTGTTGTTATGTTTCTCACTGTTATAATAAACCGACCATTAAAATTATAGATTGATCATTTCTTTGTCAGTGTGCAAATGTACAAAATCAGCAGGGACTCAAATACATTTTTCCCTCACTGTACTTACTGATACTGAGTGTGTGCAGAATATTTATCTTTGTGCTCTTAACAGTATTACGGTTTCTATTTGCTTAACCTGGTTTGTCAAAGGGGCTGAGGTTGTACACAGAACCGAGGCACTGAACAGAGAACCCAAACTACCATGTGGATGCTCTTGGGGTAGCACTACATGTGTGGACTCATCCAGGATATCTCTGTTCTGAGTGCAGGCAACCTAGGCGACGAGCCAGATACTGCCAACATGGATCCTGCTGCAGCCACCGAGTGGTGCCAGGAGCAAAATGGTAGACTGGAGCTAAGTGTGGTGGTGGTCAACATGTCAGGACGCAATTGGACTGAAGAGCAGGCTTAAAGAAACACTAATGACACTAACACTGATACGGCATTAAGGTAGATCAAGCTGCTTCCCATACCTATGCACTAGTGGAGTGGAGGAGGTTCTGTCTGTTTCTAAGGGGCTAGTCTTCTCTTGATTTCACTTGACCAATGAAGTCTAGGCTCACCTGATCCATCTGCAAGTACCAGATGTCCACCCAAAGAGTCCCATGAGGGAAAGCTTGTGGTGCTTTGTAAAGAATGGTTCTGTTCTCATCAATCATGGGTACAGAAAATCGTGGCTCTTCTCGAGGAGAGTTCCTGCCCCATTCACAGTGGAGGGCTTTGAGACAGGGATGGATCAAACCTCATAAGCACTAGAAGAGTGGGATATGCCCGAGGCCCTGAAGAGACAGAAAATGAGCAAGTACCTGAGGGGGCCAGCTGCCAAAGTGGTTTGCAACTTAAAGTTTGGATAACAAGACTGTGTAGCCTCAGTTTACATTGCGACTTTGTATGTTGTGTTTGTTATAGTAGAGTAACAGATCTAATGTACAAGTTTGAACACTCACCAACACAGAGCGAGGAAACTTTCTGACTATATTTATGGAACGTACCGAGTGCCGGCTTAATTGTTTTATGGATTAATGACACAGGTGGCCTAGGTGCAGAGTATGATGCACAAAACCATAATGCATGTGAAAGGAACCCATGCAAACGTACAGAAATCACTCACAGATATGAGGCAGGCGGTGTCAGCTTTGACCTCAAGGAGGGAGGCTTTTAAGAGGACTGAGTCAAGGACATTTCTGGGTGCAGTGACCAGGAAAGAGAACCCGCCTAATATTACAGAATAGGTTTTAAGGTTGCTCCAGAAGATGTTGCCTAAGAAGCTGGCTGTACAGTTTGACGGCATCAGTGAAAGAGCCAACTGGGTGCCCATCTAAACCAGTCCGCCCCAAAGTCAAAGATGCACAATGCACACCATTTTTCCCAAAACTTCAACAAAGCTGTTGACCCTCCAGAAGCGGGTCAGGAAAAAAAGTACAAATACAGACTGCTGAACCAATGCCAAGCAAGTTTCCTGACAAGTTAGGGCCTTCACCCATCATTCCAGTCCAAGTAAAAGGTATTTACACTTGGGCTGTATTGGATACAGAAGCCCAAGTAACCCTGTTGTATCGAAATGTCTACTATAAATAGCTCAAGCATTTACCCCTACAAAAGTTGGAAGACCTAGAGATCTGGGGTTTTGGAACTCAGAAGTTCCCCTACAATGGGTACCTACTGATCAAGCTGACATGACTGTTCTGTAGTTGGGCATTTGGGGACATTTGATACTCTAGCAGTGGTGTGCCATCATCCTCCTGGGGCTAAAAAGAACTCGCTAGTGGGGATGAACATGGTTCTTGTGAGGTGTCTACTCATTCCCCTTGCAGCAAGAAGTGACTTGACAACCGAAAGTATCAACACCAAGTTATGACAAGTTGGTACACTTGTCATAGCTTGGGGTGGACATAGTACAGGGACTAAAGGCCTCAGCTCAAGGAGTAGGGAAGTTTGGGGACTGGACACAGATGAGAAGATATTGCAACCAGGGGAAATAGCAGTCCAGTTCACTTGGAACCAGCCCGGCCCTGTTTTGTTTTATAAGCTGACCCTAGGGAGATGACACAGGGGTGAAGCTGATCCTTGAAGTCATGTCAACCAGAGCACTGCAATGAAGCCATGGGAATATTCCTATAAAAGAGAAATCTGAGCTTGAAGCAAAAAGTAAATTTACAGCAGCACTCAAAAACACATATCTACAGTATCTCACAAAAGTGAGTACACCCTCACATTTTTGTAATATTTTATTATATCTTTTCATGTGACAACACTGAAGAAATTACACTTTGCTACAATGTAAAGTAGTGAGTGTACAGCTTGTAAAACAGTGTAAATTTGCTGTATCCTCAAAATAACTCAACACACAGCCATTAATGTCTAAACTGCTGGCAACAAAAGTGAATACACCCCTAAATGAAAATGTCCAAATTGGGCCCAATTAGCCATTTTGCCTCTCTCATTAGTGTTACAAGGTCTTAAGGGTGAATGGGGAGCAGGTGTGTTAAATGTGGTGTTTTATCGATCTCACTCTCTCATACTGGTCACTGGAAGTTCAACATGGCACCTCATGGCAAAGAACTCTCTGAGGATCTGAAAAAAAAATGTTTCCACTCAAAATAGGCCTTGCCATGGTCGACCAAAGCAGTTGAGTGCATATGCTCAGTGTCATATCCAGAGATTGTCTTTAGGAAATAGATGTATGAGTGCTGCCAGCATTACTGCAAAGGTTGAAGGGTCAGTCTGTCAGTGCTCAGACTATACGCCGCACACTGCATCAAATTGGTCTGCATGGCTGTTGTCCCAGAAGGAAGCCTTTTTTTAAAGATGATGCACAAGAAAGCCCGCAAACAGTTTGTTGAAGACAAGCAGACTAAGAACATGGTTTACTGGAACTATGTCCTGTGATCTGATGAGACCAAGATAAACTTATTTGGTTGAGATGGTGTCAAGTGTTTGTGGTGGCAACCAGGTGAGGAGTACAAAGACAAGTGTGTCTTGCCTACAGTCAAGCATGGTGGTGGGAGTGACATGGTCTGGGGCTGCATGAGCGTTGCTGGCACTGGGGAACTACATATGTTAAAATTCTGATTCTCTTCACCTGGTGAATCTTTCAAACGAACTATAAATATCATGCGGTTAAAAATAACATGCATTTAAATTATGTACCAATGCCTCTTTGTAAAGTGCTTAGATGTGTATTAAATATATAGTAAACTGTGAAAAACGTATCTTGTGCTGTGTTGTCACCATGGATTGTAAACAAAATGAACCATAAATAAAAAATACGAAGTAATAAACCTGTGGATAGTAAAATCAAGAAGAATCAAGAAAAGTGCTAAGCGTGCATAAACTCCCATAAAACACTGTAAATCATTAGAAAGTCCATAAAAAGGTCTGTGAAAAATCAATAAACACTTTTCCTCGGAAAAAAGGGGTGCAAGTAATATAAGTAATGCATAAATGAACCAAATACGAGCTTGCAATGTTAAAAGGTCCTATAGCTCTATTTTCATTTGAAAAAAACTCCGGTGTGCATAAGTGGTGTGATTATAGTGCTCCTCTTGATATCCAATGTGACATGAGGGGTGATATTCACACATGCTCCCCCTGATGTGCCCACACTTACCAGAGTCTTCCTACCCCTGCAGGGGTACTGAGTGTTTGGTAAATGGGGTCTTTTGGTCCTCCGTGGGTAGGCAGGGATCCACTCCGTTCCACCACTTTACAAGAAAAGGGTCCTCTCCAAAGCACCTGCTCCGGCTGTTCACCGATTCTCCAATGGCTCCGTGCGGTATATGGAAAAAAGATCCCCAATAGTGTAGTATTTCCAAACAGGGTATGCTTTATTAAAGAGTCTAAAACCATCAAGCAGCATTTTCCAGTTCACAGAGCAAGCAGGCTCCTCCTGCTTGAGGAAGGTTGGATCACCTTCCGTCCTCCTAGTCCGCTCTGCGTTCCACCAACGGAATCCAACAAACCGGAAGTGACGTAATTACGTTCGGCCACGACTTACGCGTTTCGTCATTGGACGTCGTCTGAGGCAGTGGCCATTTTGGTACACCTTGTGCCTTATATACACCTAAATCAGGGCGGGGATAGCCAATCTTCCACAGAGGGAACCGTTAAACAATAGACATTACTGACGAAGGGCCGTTTTTGTTATGTTGCGGAATCAGTTATTAGGTTATAGTTTATGACAAGTAGGAAAAATGTCCGCTCATAGGGAAAATTGTGATGTTTGGTATAGAAGGAGAAATCCAACCTTCCCCATTACAATATGCCATAAATTGCAATCCCATATAGAAAACAGTCACATCACGCACTCTGTGCTCAATTATAGCATTACATATAACCAATTTCTTTAAAACTTTGAAAAATATAAACGATATATATATTTCCATGTGTACAAAACGTAATGAATGTCAGTTGAATATTCAATCAAATGTCCCCCCAGTGGTAGAGGGGGATATTGCAACAAGATTAAGTGTGCATAGTATAAGTCCAAACCCAGCTATTGTCTGGTAAAGTGCATTCATGTTCACATAGTACAAATCACTAAAGTCTGATGTAATAATAGTAGAGTTACAATCCCCGTGGATTGTAATAGTACAAATCACTAAAGCCTGATGTAATAATAGTAGAGTTACAATCCCCGGGGATTGTAACTCTACTATTATTACATCAGGCTTTAGTGATTTGTACTATGTGAACATGAATGCACTTTACCAGACAATAGCTGGGTTTGGACTTATACTATGCACACTTAATCTTGTTGCAATATCCCCCTCTACCACTGGGGGGGACATTTGATTGAATATTCAACTGACATTCATTACGTTTTGTACACATGGAAATATATATATCGTTTATATTTTTCAAAGTTTTAAAGAAATTGGTTATATGTAATGCTATAAATGAGCACAGAGTGCGTGATGTGACTGTTTTCTATATAGGATTGCAATTTATGGCATATTGTAATGGGGAAGGTTGGATTTCTCCTTCTATACCAAACATCACAATTTTCCCTATGAGCGGACATTTTTCCTACTTGTCATAAACTAATACCTAATACTTAATTACTGATTCCGCAACATAACAAAAATGGCCCTTCGCCAGTAATGTCAATTGTTTAACGGTTCCCTCTGTGGAAGATTGGCTATCCCCACCCTGATTTAGGTGTATATAAGGCATAAGGTGTACCAAAATGGCCACTGCCTCAGACGATGTCCAATGACGAAACACGCATGGCCGAATGTAATTAGGTCGCTCTGCTTGCTCTGGGAACTGGAAAACGCTGCTTGATGGTTTTAGACTCTTTAATAAAGCATACCCTGTTTGGAAATACTACACTATTGGGGATCTTTTTTCCATATACCGCACGGAGCCATTGGAGAATCGGTGAACAGCCGGAGCAGGTGCTTTGGAGAGGACCCTTTTCTTGTGAAGTGGTGGAACGGAGTGGGTCCCTGCCTACCCACGGAGGACCAAAAGACCCCATTTACCAAACACGCAGTACCCCTGCAGGGGTAGGAAGACTCTGGTAAGTGTGGGCACATCAGGGGGAGCACGTGTGAATATCACCCCCCATGTCACATTGGATATCAAGAGGAGCACTATAATCACACCACTTATGCACACCGGAGTTTTTTTCAAATGAAAATAGAGCTATAGGACCTTTTAACATTGCAAGCTCGTATTTGGTTCATTTATGCATTACTTATATTACTTGCACCCCTTTTTTCCGAGGAAAAGTGTTTATTGATTTTTCACGGACCTTTTTATGGACTTTCTAATGATTAACAGTGTTTTATGGGAGTTTATGCACGCTTAGCACTTTTCTTGATTCTTCTTGATTTTACTATCCACAGGTTTATTACTTCGTATTTTTTATTTATGGTTCATTTTGTTTACAATCCATGGTGACAACACAGCACAAGATACGTTTTTCACAGTTTACATTTTACTATATATTTAATACACATCTAAGCACTTTACAAAGAGGCATTGGTACATAATTTAACCCCTTCCTTACCGGGCACTTAAACCCCCCTCCTGCCCAGACCAATTTTTGGCTTTCAGCGCTGTCGTATTTTGAATGACAATTGCGCGGTCGTGCGACGTTGTACCCAAATAAAATTTGCGTCCTTTTTTTCCCACAAATAGAGCTTTCTTTTGGTGGTATTTGATCCCCTCTGCGTCATTTCTGATCACCGCTATAAACAAAAAATGAGCGACAATTTTGCAAAAAAGAACAATATTTTTTACTTTTTGCTAAAGTACAAATCCATAAAAAAAATTATTCATCAGTTTTGGCCGATATATATTCTTCTACATATTTTTGGTAAAAAAAAAAATTGCAATCGGCGTATATTGATTGGTTTGCTCAAAAGTTATCGCGTCTACAAACTGGGAATTGATTTCTGGCGTTTTTATTATTTTTTTTTTTTACTAGTAATGGCGGCGATCTGCGATTTTTATTGGGACTGCGATATTGGGACGGACATGTCGGACATTTTTTACACATTTTTGGGACCAATGACATTTATACAGCGATCAGAAATTTAAATGTCCACTGATTACTGTATAAATGTCATTGGCAGTGAAGGGGTTAACCAGCAGGGGGCAGTGAAGGGGTTAACAAATGTTCCCTGGGTGTGTTCTAACTGTGGGGGGGGGGGGCAGGGCTGGCCGGGACATAACAGATCTAACTGATCCCAGTGACAGGGATCAGTAGATCTGCTTGTCCCCTGTCACAGAACGGGGAACCGCCGTGTTTACAACGGCGGTTCCCCGTTCTGAGGCTCCCAAAAGTGATCGGCGGGTCTCGGGCGGACATCGAGTCCGCCCGACCCATGGGCACGCTCGCGCAGCGTGCGGCGCGCGCGCCACCGCTGCCGCCAGGGGGCGCGCTGGAGCATGCGCGGTGGAGGACGTCCATGGACGTCCTCCCGGCATTTCAGATCCGCACTGGAGCCGTATTTTGGCAATAGCGCGGATCTGAAGTGGTTAAATGCATGTTATTTTTAACGCATGTTATTTTTAAACGCATGATATTTATAGTTCATTTGAAAGATTCACCAGGTGAAGAGAATCAGAATTTTAACATAGACAGCGCCATTCCTGTTTACTTTTAGCATTACATTCACCCTTCCCTGTGGGGAGGGGGTTCCTGGAAGGCAGCAGTCTCAATACTCCTTGTTTTTCCTAGCGCGGGGACATATTATACATTTACTTCATATTAGTAACCTTATTGGTTATTATACCCCGCAGCTATGGATATCTTTGGCTATATGAGTAATAGGAATATAAACACTGATGACATATTCAACCAAGAGCAAGTGAATAAGAACCATGACCTCACTAGTCTGTTTAAACAACTTGGACACACCATGGAAAAACAACTAAGATTATGGTGGGATATCACCACTCTAGAAACATATGTTAGAGAAAGGATGACACCTAGGAGGTTAAGATGGGACCTCAATCCCAATGATGATGTAATTGATCCAACATTAATGGAGGATTGGTATTCCCTATTCAATAAGTGTGAAATGGAACTCCTGACCACTATCATTAAAAGGAGACAATATAAATTAAGAAATGTTGAATCACAGGTGAATGAATTGAGGGGACTTATTATGCCCTTTGTAAGCCACAAGGACTACAAAGACAAGGAAAAGGAACTACAGGATATGATCGCTAGATATGATATAAACATACAGAAGAAAAAACAGAAGAAGTATAAAAGGGATGTCTTGGATTATACGAATAAAAAAGTGTACAAATGGCAGGTGGATATACCAATTAACACTGAGGAGATCTCTGATACATCCACGGATGATGACTCCTTAGAGGATATTGACATAGGAAGGTTTGGAGATGATCCATCGACACCATTTCCACGCACCCCACGCACACCCAGGCCCATCATGAGGGGGGCCCCTAGGGACACCCAACATCACGATTGGGGCCACAGAGGTGGAACAAACAGGGAAGGTGAACCGAGGTCCCCAAGGGGTACACAACCTTATGGTTGGGGCCAGGGACATGGAACATATAGGAGGGATGCACCTAGAACCCCAAGATTTAGCATTCCCACTCACAACAGATACTCGCCTTTGAGATATGGGGAGCCACCATACTATCAGAGGGATGAAGAAAGAGAGAGAAGACCTAGGGAAAATATTTTTTTTCACGGGAGAACAGGATGGAGACCTCCATGGCATTGGAGGGGCCATGGAACCCCGAGGAATATGGAGAACAGAGGACAATACAGACCTTATGGAGACAACAGAGGTTACCGGGGAACATGGAGACAACCATGGGAAACATCCTGGCACAGAGGGAGGGAACCCTGGCCACAAGAAAGAGGAAGACAGGGTCCCGTACAAGAACAGAGATCCCAGGAGAGGAGAGAAGAACGACGGGAAGAACCAGACATGGAAAGGAATGGGGAAAGAAACAGCGGACGAGAGGAACAAGAGGAGGGAGGAAGAAAAAGACAACATTAGGAGAAGGCATTTTTAATTTAAGCAATGTGACGTTCAATGAAGATGAGCTAAGGGTTCTAGATTTGGGACTGAAGTATGCCCCGGAAAAGAATGTAAATGACTTTGAGTTATATATAGACCTTCAGAGATTTATAAGGAAACTGAATTTGAAGAAACATTTTGCAATAAACAAGATGGGAAGTAATCAGGAGGACACAACATTTGAACATACCTCATTGAAGAATAACTACCCTTTAAACCCCAAGGTACCGGGTAGTGAATGCATAGGTGCATTTAAGAAAATGGTGGAGAAAGAATTTAGAACACTTAAAAAGGATAAATCAAAGATGGGAAATATATGGAAAACTATCAAAGACCTTGGAGATAAAAAGAATGTGGTAATTAGACCGGCAGATAAAGGGAGGGGGTCTGGTAATCCTCAACAAACAAGACTATGAACAGGAAATGGAAAACCTTCTGGGAATAGAAAACACCTATAAGAAACTGAAGAAGAATCCCAGGAGAGACTTGGATAAGAAACTGAAATCATTCGTTAAGAAAGGAAAGGAAACAGGGATATTAATCAAGAAGGAAGCAAGATATTTAATACCTGATTCAGTGAAGTCCCCAGTCATTTACTATCTCCCTAATATTCACAAAAGCCTTACAAAACCCCCGGGAAGACCCATCATTAGTGGTATAAATTCACTTTTTTCCAGGTTAGGGGAATACCTGGACCAGTTTCTCAAACCCCTGGTGAAAGAAGGGAAATCCTACTTGCGGGACAGCACGCAGTTAATATTGGAATTAGAAAACCTTAATCATACTGAAAATTGTGTTCTGGCTACAGTTGATGTAAACTCCCTGTATACAAACATAATACAGAAGGATGGTCTTAAAGGAGTGGAAAAAGCCCTTCACAAGGACTCAAGACTCAAACAAGAACAAATCAACTACATTTTAGAGGGGCTCAAACTGGCTATGGGTAACAATTTTTTCTGGTACAATCAACAATATTTCATGCAGGAAAAGGGCGTAGCAATGGGCGCCCGGTATGCCCCTAGCGTTGCTAATTTATTTATGGACATGTGGGAGGAGAAATACATTTTTAATAAAAGGAGACCTGAACTTAAGTTTTATCGTAGATATATAGATGATGTTTTTATCGTTTGGGAAGGCACTATAGAATCTCTACAACAATTTTTGGAAGATATGAATAACAATACGTATGGAATAAAATTTACAGGTGAATGGAACTTGAATGAGAACAATTACCTGGATTTACACATTTTTAAGACAGATGGTGGATTACAGACAAAAAACGTTCTCAAAACCACTGACAGGAATGGATACATTCCTATTATGAGTTGTCACCACCCAAAGTGGAAAAGAAACATACCGAAAGGACAGCTGTTACGCATACGAAGGAATTGTTATAACCTGGAAGATTATGAAGAACAAGCAGAAATCCTGATCAAAAGATTTGTACAGAAGGGCTACCAAAGAAGTGACCTAGATAAGATCAAGGAACAAATCGCGAATATGTCCCGAAAAGAAATACTCCAAGGAAAAGGAGAGAGAAGAAAAAATAGGAATAAAGATATCGCGTTCATTACAGGTTACAATAGACAGTACAAAACGGTTGAAAAAATCTTGGGGAAATATTGGTCTATCTTGAGAATGGACAGAACATTGTCCAGTATAATACCCAAGAAACCTGTATTTGTATACAGAAGAGCCCGTAATTTAAGGGACTGCTTGGTAAATAATGTCATTAATCCACCTGGTGAAATACAACTATTGGCAAATATGAAGGGTTTCTATCGGTGCCAAAAATGTCTCCCATGCAGGCTGAGTAAGAACCAACCGAGGAAAAAAGAAAAATTCAAGTCCATAACGACCAATAAAGAATACCGGATCAAGGAACTAATCACCTGCAATAGTACACACGTGACCTATGTATTGGAATGTCCTTGCCGCCTCCAATATGTTGGAAGAACCACAAGACCATTACATAAGAGAATAGCAGAACACATAAGAAACATCAAGAAGGGGTTCCCGAAACACAACTTATCAAGACATTTTGATGAAATGCATCAACGGGACCCCAAAAAACTGGTTTTCTATGGTATTGATAGAATTAAAGACCATTGGAGAGGGAGTAATAAGACAATAAGGGTCTCACAAAATGAAACACGATGGATATACCTTTTGGACAGTTTGAGACCTAAGGGATTAAATGTGGACATAGATCTGAACTGTTTCATTTCTAATTTCTGATCTATATGATAGTTTCCATATACAAATTCTCTGACCCTTTAGAGAATAATTTTCCAAATAAATGGTGCCGAAATACCTTGTATATTTTCTGGGGTAACAGTATGGAAAAGGGGCCCGACAATACACCACTCCCCTGCTCTCATAGAACGGTTTGTGGCTTTTATACATAGCTCCCTCCTCTCTTTTTAAACCTTTTAACATATACACAATTTCCAATATATATTTTTATATTTTATTTTTTATAATCAAACTTCATAATCAGATTTTTATAATCAGATTTATTAAGTTTTTATATATTTTGATATGATAATTGTGGTATTAATTTGATATTTAGTTTTTGGTGTCTATTTTATTGTGGATTTTTTATTAATATTTTATATCACAAGTTCCCTTATCCTTCTAATTGGGGATTGTAACTCTACTATTATTACATCAGGCTTTAGTGATTTGTACTATGTGAACATGAATGCACTTTACCAGACAATAGCTGGGTTTGGACTTATACTATGCACACTTAATCTTGTTGCAATATCCCCCTCTACCACTGGGGGGACATTTGATTGGATATTCAACTGACATTCATTACGTTTTGTACACATGGAAATATATATATCGTTTATATTTTTCAAAGTTTTAAAGAAATTGGTTATATGTAATGCTATAATTGAGCACAGAGTGCGTGATGTGACTGTTTTCTATATAGGATTGCAATTTATGGCATATTGTAATGGGGAAGGTTGGATTTCTCCTTCTATACCAAACATCACAATTTTCCCTATGAGCGGACATTTTTCCTACTTGTCATAAACTATAACCTAATACCTAACTACTGATTCCGCAACATAACAAAAACGGCCCTTCGTCAGTAATGTCTATTGTTTAACGGTTCCCTCTGTGGAAGATTGGCTATCCCCGCCCTGATTTAGGTGTATATAAGGCATAAGGTGTACCAAAATGGCCACTGCCTCAGACGACGTCCAATGACGAAACGCGTAAGTGTGGCCGAACGTAATTGCGTCACTTCCGGTTTGTTGGATTCCGTTGGTGGAACGCAGAGCGGACTAGGAGGAAGGAAGGTGATCCAACCTTCCTCAAGCAGGAGGAGCCTGCTTGCTCTGTGAACTGGAAAACGCTGATGGTTTTAGACTCTTTAATAAAGCATACCCTGTTTGGAAATACTACACTATTGGGGATCTTTTTTCCATATACCGCACGGAGCCATTGGAGAATCGGTGAACAGCCGGAGCAGGTGCTTTGGAGAGGACCCATTTCTTGTGAAGTGGTGGAACGGAGTGGATCCCTGCCTACCCACGGAGGACCAAAAGACCCCATTTACCAAACACTCAGTACCCCTGCAGGGGTAGGAAGACTCTGGTAAGTGTGGGCACATCAGGGGGAGCACGTGTGAATATCACCCCCCATGTCACATTGGATATCAAGAGGAGCACTATAATCACACCACTTATGCACACCGGAGTTTTATTCAAATGAAAATAGAGCTATAGGACCTTTTAACATTGCAAGCTCGTATTTGGTTCATTTATGCATTACTTATATTACTTGCACCCCTTTTTTCCGAGGAAAAGTGTTTATTGATTTTTCACGGACCTTTTTATGGACTTTCTAATGATTTACAGTGTTTTATGGGAGTTTATGCACGCTTAGCACTTTTCTTGATTCTTCTTGATTTTACTATCCACAGGTTTATTACTTCGTATTTTTTATTTATGGTTCGTTTTGTTTACAATCCATGGTGACAACACAGCACAAGATACGTTTTTCAGAGTTTACATTTTACTATATATTTAATACACATCTAAGCACTTTACAAAGAGGCATTGGTACATAATTTATATGCATGTTATTTTTAACGCATGTTATTTTTAAATGCATGATTTTTATAGTTCGTTTGAAAGATTCACCAGGTGAAGAGAATCTGAATTTTAACATAGACAGTGCCATTCCTGTTTACTTTTAGCATTACATTCACCCTTCCCTGTGGGGAGGGGGTTCCTGGAAGGCAGCAGTCTCAATACTCCTTGTTTTTCCTAGCGCGGGGACATATTATACATTTACTGGGGAACTACAGTTCATTGAGGGAACCATGAATGCTAACATATACTGTGACATACTGGAGCAGAGCATGATCCCCTCCCCTCAGAGACTGGGCCGCAGGGCAGTATTCTAACATGATAATGACCCCAAACACACCTCTAAGACGACCACTGCCTTGCTAAAGAAGCTGAGGGTAAAGGTGTTGGACTGGCCAAGTATGTCTCCAGACCTAACCCCATTTGAACATCTGTGTGGCATCCTCATATGTACACTCACTACTTTACATTGTAGCAAAGTGTAATTTCTTCAGTGTTGTCACATGAAAAAATATAATAAAATATTTACAAAAATGTGAGGGGTGTACTCACTTTTGTGAGATACTGTACATACAGTATCTCACAAAAGTGAGTACACCCCTCACATTTTTGAAAATCTTTTATTATATCTTTTATTGTCCTAACACTGAGGGCCGGTTCACACATAGGGGACTTGCGCTCCGACTTCTGTCGCCCCAAGTCGCTTGACATCAGAAATACCATTGAAATTAATGAGAGCCATCTTGATGTACACTACTGAAGTCACTCCGACTTAAAAAATGGTTCCTGTACTACTTCAAGGCGAGTTCTATCTGACTTAATTCAATGGAAGTCGCCTCCAAGTCAGATCCCCATCTATATTGAAGGGACCGGAAAAAGAAAATAATTTACCAAGGTACCCCCCACAAATTACTCAGGCAACCCCCTCCCTCCCTTCTCTGTTTGGCCACAGGCAAAAGTCGCCTGGCATAGTCAAGTATGAAGTTGCCCCCGAAGTCAGAGCACCTATGTGTGAACTGGCCCTGAAGAAATTACACTTTACTACAATGTAATGTAGTGAGTTTACAGCTTGTATAACAGTGTAAATTTGCTGTCCCCTTAAAATAACTCAACACACAGCCATTAATGTCTAAACCAATGGCAACAAAAGTGAGTACACCCCTAAGTGAAAATGTCCAAATTGGGCCCAAATAGCCATTTTCCCTCCCCGGTGTCATGTGAATCGAGAGTGTGTCAAGGTCTCAGGTGTGAATGGGGAGCAGGTGTGTTAAATTTGGTGTTATCGCTCTCAGTCTCTCATACTGGTCACTGGAAGTTCAACATGGAACCTCATGGCAAAGAACTCTCTGAGGATCTGAAAAAAAGAATTGTTGCTCTATATAAAGATGGCCTAGGCTATAAGAAGATTGGCAAGACCCTGAAACTGAACTGCAGCACAGTGGCCAAGACCATACAGTGGTTTAACAGGACAGGTTCCACTCAGGACAGGCCTCGCCATGTTTGATCAAAGGTGAATCCCCACATGAGTGAAAACAACGGTAACCAAATCTGTAATTACCGACACACAACTCAATAAAATTCCCCTGTCGTTT
>BLSH010342423.1:92289-109394 GCA_018402905.1 Glandirana rugosa
TTATATTGTTAAAACCTTATTTAAACCCAATACACATTATGCACGTGTTCTGTTGATTATTGTGACGTAAGACACACACGGAATTGGTGAAGTCGGGGCCTTCCAAAACGTCGAAATCCTGGTCTCGTGAAAAACGCTAAGCCGTGACGCAGCGAAATTGACTGTTAACGCGCCAGCACGCTGCAACATGGGTTTGTTTTAAACGCAGGAAAAAAACGGTGTTTATCTCGAAAGAAAACCACCATAAACTAGCGGAGACGCAGTAAAGACTAGCGGCGATATTTGTTTTCTTCTCGCTGGTAAAACGTTTTTTTGGGTTTAAACAATGAAAAACGATTTTAAGTTTAGGTTTTTTTTTTATATTTTTTTGTAAAAAAAAGTGGCAAAAACCGGCTAAATATAAGAAGGAGTATAAACTACAACGTCGCACGACCGCGCAATTGTCAGTTAAAGCGACGCAGTGCCGAATCGCAAAAAGTGCTCTGGTCCTAAAGCTGCAAAACCTTCCGGGGCTGAAGTGGTTAAGGCACACACAGAATGCAGTGTTATTAGTTGTCTTGTGCACGTATTACACATAACCCAAATTTATTCCAAAATTGTTATATTATTATGTCTTGTATTCTTGTATTTCATAACACAATAAAACACCTTCTCATACTTTCATCCACTGGCCATCAAAAAGAATTTTTCCACCACTTTTTCAACACTTTTTTAACCTTCACAATATATATAGCCTCTAGTTTCATGTTTCAAAAACCAAAGACCTTTCCTTGGCTATCTTACAAACTCACTTTGCTTGCTCTATTGTTTCAGCAAGATAACAAAAGTCCTTAGTTTCCATCTGACATTATTTTCCTGATGTTGTAACATCATAAATAATAACCACATGCGGCTATGGAGATGTCTGTAAATGTAAAGGTTTTCTTAGCACTTACAAGGAAAAAAGACATCATTTACAATCCACGCACTCTGCTTTGGATTTCAAAAATAACAATAAATAAAACCAAAAATATTATGATAGCTGTATTATAATTAATAACAACTTATACTAAGCTAAAGTAACCCCATGTTACACATTTTCCTAATAACCTTTATTTAATTTCCAACAAAAGGTTGTCCAAACCAATTACATTATCTCTATCATTATTAAAATGGTTAACATCATATCAGAAATTAATACTCAAGTGATAATATCAATATCACACCCTAATTCCAATAACAACAATAACAGATATCTCCAATTAATGGAGGACGTTTTACTTAATTTGTCCTTTTTTTTTTTGTTAAATGCAGTGTTTCCACTGTCAAAGGATAAAGTTATTTTGTGTAATATAAACCCAGTACACTTTTAAATTAGACTTATTTTTACCATGCCTGGGAAACATTCAAAATAATTGTGATCACATTGTTTATCATTAAATTAATTAAGCTGGCACATATTGTTATGTAATAATAACAATCTCATGTGTGACCTTGCCAACCATCTTCTAAATATATTCTTTTCATGAGAAAGAGAAAAAAATCAAAGGAGGGGGCAAAAGAGGGGTTACAGAATTAACATGACACAGACACAACCTGTAGAACTAATAGTTCCAGCATTCACATGCATACACAATTATGACTTACATTTTTCCCATTTATTTTAGAGAACACATGCTTTCACTTTCTTTTAACTCTTTTCAAAATGTCCCTTTTTTAAGTTACTCTTGCCTCTCTAAAATCTGCTTTCCTTGTTTTGTTCTAATATCTCTTTCATGCCATCTACTATAATAAACTTGTCTACCCATCGATTTGATAGTGTCAAAAAAGAGTTAATATTCCCGGCATGCCGGAAATGCCAGCTGTCTCCTTGTGCTCTCAACCAAACTAGCAAACCATCCAATGGGTGGTGTCATAATGGATCACATGTGCAGCATCATGACAGTTGCAGATTAAACAGAGGCTAAGATGTCAGCTTCCTTAGCTGAAAACGATAGGGGAGTATACACTTTAACTCTAGCTTCTATAATTAAATGGGCACCCATAATGCCCTTCTAATCTTCCTTCTCTGACAACATATAAAATTTCTGTTTCTCCTACGTTCACTGACAGACGCAGTCCTTCATTGACAAGTGGGGTTTATGCACATCCTCCTAGGAGTAGACTAGGCAAATAGAAAAAAAGCAAGCTGACCCCTCCCAGGGGGCCGCCCTCACTCCAGCATATAACCCCTCAGCTCTGCATAGCATATCAGTTTTATTATGCCTAGTGCAAGGAGTTAGACCTGGTTCCCTGCTGGGACCTGCGGTTCCCCAATTTTTTTCTTCTTTTGGCTTCTCAAGCTATTTGATGAAGACTGCTATCCAGTAGCCGACTAGGGCATAGAGGTTATCTCGAATCCTGGAATTTCCCCAGCGCGGCCAACCGATGCGAGCTACCCTTAGCCTTGGCGGGGTCCGCCGCATCGTACCCGTTCCGTGCTGGAGGCTAGTGGGTGACCCCCACTCGCGTCCAGTGACCGGGCTGTGCTCGCGTCCAGGGGCGTTTGGCCTGCAGCATCCTTCCCCGCCTGATGGGAGGAAGGTCTGCTACTGGGTGGCTACCCGATACGCCCGTCGGATTGGTGAGTGACTCACCTCTCTTCCCCCCCAGGGGTGCGAAGGGGGGGCTGGGCGATCGCGGACTGGGCCGGCCGGTGGAGGGTTCAGGGATGTAGGTTCACCCCCCCGCACCACACCCCCGCGCAAAAAAACGCCATGCGGCGATCCGCCGCCATTTTGCGGCGGATTGCCGCCGTTTTGCCATGGCCGCGGCCATTTTGTGGGCTATTTTGGCCTCTAATGATGGAGCGGCGGCCATTTTGCCATAGTCACAGCCTGTGTGGACAGGTTTTGGCCTCTTGTGACCGCTCAGCGGCCATGTTTGATGTGCTTGTGAAGAAAACGTGCGGCTGGTGCCGTTTCTTCCTCATTTCCTCTGGGACAGCATGGAAGGCACAGTGGCGGTGAAGGCTCCTGACAGGCGGGCAGCACTCCTACTGTGACGCAGCGCTTGACGGGCAATTGTCACACAGCAAGTATAGCTGGCTCTCCCTGGGGTGTTGGTAGCGGTGGGTGCAGTCCTCCTGGGTATTTCCCGTTGGCTCTGTGGGGCAGTGGTGGGGTTGCATTGTGGGGGTGTCTGGACCTGTTGGTCTGTCAGTGCTCCGGCGGCGCAATGGCGGCTGAACCTGCGGGTTCTCTTCCGGAGGAGCCTGTGGAAGCGCAACCTGCGCTGGGCCCTCTGGTTCCCCTGGATCATTTAACGTCCATATTGGGGGAGTTTTTTCCCCGGGAGGTGCCGAGCCGTGCTAAGGGGGTGGCTAAATAGCGTCCACCCCCCTCCTTCTTCAGGGGAGGATTCTGAACCGGAAGGGGCCTCAGTGGTCACGGGGACCCCCGTGGAGCTCTCAGATGGTAAACTGGAGCCCTTGGATGGTGAGGAGGACCAGGGGGCCTCTGTAGCACGCGGGAGGGCGCTGGCGGCCTCCCTGATCACCGATATCCGTGCGTCTTTGCGACTGGACCAGGCCGGGGCGTCGCAGGAGACGGCCTACGTTTGTGGGTCTTTTAAGCCGTCTCGGTCCCCTAGGGCATATCCCTATGACCAATTTTTTGACCAGCTGGTCTATAAGGAATGACAGCATCCGCAGAATTCCTTTTCATTGCCTAAACGTTTCGCTGTGCGCTATCCTTTTGAGGACAGTTTTGTGCAGAAGTGGGCATCCCCCGCAGTGGACCCTCCGGTGGCTAGCCTGAATAAGGCAATGACCATCCCCTTGGAGGGGTCTCCCTCTTTTAAGGATCCAGCCGATAGGCTGACAGAGGCGGTGTCCAAGGCACTTTTCTTGGTGGCGGGGTCGGCCATGAGACCAGCTCTGGCGTCGGCCATGGTGGCGCAGTCTCTTACGGAGTGTGCGACTGAGTTACACAATGACTTGAGCTGTGGGTGTTCGGCTGAGGCTTCACATCGGACGGACCATCTAATACAGGGTCTCCGGTATCTGTGTGACGCAGCTTTGGACCTGCTTCCCATGCTGTCTAAGATGTCTGTTTTTGCAGTCCTTATCAGACGGGTGCTGTGGTTACGCTGTTGGTCGGGTGACCACGTGTCTAAAAAGGGCCTCACGGATCTTCCCTTTCAGGGTGGTCGGCTCTTTGGGGCACAATTGGATGAAATCATTAAGGATTTTACCGGGGGGAAGAGTACCTTTCTCCCGGAGCCCAGGCGGCGGGAATTCCGCCATAAGCAGAGGCCTGCTGCTTCAGGTCAGAAGCGTTTTTTTCATGCGCCCAGTGCAGCGGGCAAGGGCTCAAGGCCCGGCAAGTCTGCCTCGGGGTCCGGTAAGCGGCCTTGGCAGCGCAAGAGTGAAAAGATGGAGGAAAAGTCCTCTTCCGCATGATGGGTTGCCCCCACCCGACTCTCGGGTGGGGGGCCGACTTCTGGGGTTCGCAGACAGGTGGACTGCCCACATTTCCGACCGGTGGGTGCAGGAAGTGGTGTCCTCCGGATACAGGATAGAGTTCAGCACTCTACCCCCAGACAGGTTCTTCCCATCAAACTTGAGACTCCCTCAGGGGCGTCGAGAGGCTCTCCTAGGGGCTGTTCAGACGCTCTCCGAACAAGGGGTGGTTGTGCCGGTACCTCCGCTGGAAAGGTTCCACGGCTTCTATTCAAACCTCTTTGTGGTGCCCAAAAAGGGTGGGGTCAGGCCAGTTCTGGACCTAAAAGCGCTAAACCACTTTGTGAGGGCGCGAAAATTCAGGATGGATTCTGTCCGATCGGTCGTGGTCGCCCTGCACCAAGGGGACTTCATGGCGTCTCTGGATATCAGGGACGCATATCTTCCCATTTGTCTCCGGCACCAGCGCTTCCTGCGCTTTGTGGTAGGGGAGCTGCATTACCAATTTGTGGCACTTCCCTTCGGTCTGTCCTTGGCTCCTCGGGTATTCACCAAGTTGGTGGCTCCGGTGCTGGCGCTCTTGAGGCAGAGAGGCATTGCGGTGGTAGCATACCTCGATGACTTACACTTGCAAGCGGAGTCAGCTTCGGCCCTGGAGGAGAATGGGGCTATCACCATGGCCTCGTTGAGAGACTTTGGCTGGCTGATCAACCTGCAGAAGTCGACGTTGGCCCCATCCTGTCTACTGGAATATCTGGGTCTGATTCTGGACACAGAGCAGGCGAAGGTGTTCTTACCTCCGGGCCAAGTTGCTGACACTGCAAGCAGCGGTGCGAACCCTGCTGTCACGCCAGTGGTCCTCCTTACGGTTCTGCATGCGGGTGTTGGGGCTCATGGTCTCGGCCTTCGAGACGATACCTTACGCCCAGAGTCACACTTGGCTCCTACAGTGAGCGATTCTGTCACGGTGGGACAAGTCTCCGTTTTCCCTGGACCAGCTGATCAGATTGGATCATCAGACCAGAGGATCATTGACCTGGTGGCTTCAGGCCCTGGCTCTAACATTGGGGAAGTCGTTTCTTCCCCTGAACTGGTCGATAGTCACGACGGATGCCAGCCTATTGGGCTGGGGGGGTCCTGGGGCAGCTGTCTGCTCAGGGCCATTAGTCGGCGCAGGAATCTCGCCTTCCGATAAATGTGCTGGAGCTGAGGACAATCAGGCTCTGCCTCTCCCACTGGACGGTAAGGCTGCGCGGCCTCCCGGTTCAGGTTCAGTCGGACAACGCCATGGCTGTGGCGTACGTGAACCATCAGGGCGGAACGAGGAGCTCGGCAGCGGCTGCGGAAGAGGCTCATATTCTGAGATGGGCAGAAATTCACGTGCCGGCAATCTCCGCCATTTACATTTCGGGCGTAGAAAATTGGCAGACGGACTTTCTCAGTCGCCAGACGCTGGATCAGGGGGAATGGTCCCTACATCCAGAGGTGTTCCGTCAGATTTGCCAAAGTTGGGGCACGCCAGACGTGGACCTCATGGCGTCCAGGTTCAATCACAAGGTGCAGACCTTCGTGTGCAGAACAAGGGATCCGTTGGCGGCCGCCAGGGACGTGTTTGTAGCGCCTTGGGGTCGGTACCGGCTCCTGTACGTTTTCCCTCCTCTCAAGCTCCTACCGCGGCTACTGCACAGGGTAGAAGCGGAGGGGATCCCGACAATCCTGGTAGCTCCGGATTGGCCTTGGCGCCCTTGGTACGCCAACGTGGTGTGGATGGTGACAGATGCCCCCTGGCGTCTTCCACTACGCGGAGATCTGCTGTCACAGGGACCCATCCTGCATCCTGCTTTACCCTCACTGGCTTTGATGGCTTGGCTATTGAGTCCCAGGTGTTGAAGGATAGGGGCGTCTCTGACTCTGTGATCCCTACCATGCTTAAGGCGCGCAAGTGTACTTCGCGCAAGATATATCATTGCACTTGGAAGGCCTATATTGCCTGGTGTGAGGCGGGGGGATGGAACCCCCGCTCTTACGTTGTGTTCCGGGTGCTGGCATTCTTGCAGCAAGGCCTGGATAACAAGTTGTCATTGAGTACACTCAAGGGTCAGATTTCGGCTCTGGTGATTCTTTTTCAACGCCCTTTAGCGTCACATTCGTTGATACGTACATTTGTACAGGGTGTACGCCATGTGGCTCCTCAGGTACGGTCGCCTTTGGTGCCGTGGGATTTCAATTTTGTACTTTCTGTACTGCAGAGACCGCCATATGAGAAAATCAGGGATATTCCCTTACAATTGCTGTCGCAAAAGGTGGCTTTCTTGGTGGCCATTACATCCGCTAGGCGGGTGTCTGAGTTGGCGGCGTTGTCATGTAAGTCTCCCTACTTGGTCCTTCATAAGGATAAGGCAGTCCTGAGACCTTCATCTTCGCTCCTACTGAAGGTGGTTTCCTCTTTTCACATTAATGAGGATATTGTTCTTCCTTCCTTATGTCCGCACCCGTCGCATCCCAAGGAGATTGAGTTGCATTCTCTGGATGTTGTGAGGGCTTTGCGGGTGTATTTGGCGGCTACAGCTTCTTTTCGGAAGTCTGATGCGTTGTGTGTACTGACAGAAGGCCCGCGCAAAGGGTTGTGGCCTCGTCGGCTACTGTCTCCCGTTGGATCAGACAGACCGTGACCCATGCGTATACTGTTTGGGGCAAAGTTCCCCCTTTTCCAGTCACGGCTCATTCCACCAGGGCAGTTAGCACTTCCTGGGCTTTCAGACACCAGGCTTCGGTGTCTCAGGTGTGCAAGGCGGCTACTTGGGCCTCGGTGCACACTTTTGTTACGTTTTACAAAGTTCATGTGTCAGCATCCACGGATGCTGCTTTTGGCCGTAAAGTTTTACAGCCAGCGGTTTAGGCACGACTGGCGCCTCCTGAGAGGATTTCTGTTGGGTACAGTTGTTATTGTTTACCCACCCCTCTTGAATGACACTGCTTTGCGACATCCCCACTTGTCAATGGAGGGCTGCGTCTGTTAGTGAACGTAGGAGAAAATAGTATTTTATTAAGAACTTACCGTAAAATCCTTTTCTCTGAGTTCACTGACAGACGCAGCACCCACCCCTCTGTGTTGCGTTTGCACAGCTTGTTACGAACTGATATGCTATGCAGAGCTGGGGGGTTATATGCTGGAGTGAGGATGGCCCCCTGGGAGGGGTCAGCTTGCTTTTTTTCTATTTGCCTAGTCTACTCCTAGTAGGATGTGCATAAACCCCACTTGTCAATGAAGGGCTGCGTCTGTCAGTGAACTCAGAGAAAAGGATTTTACGATAAGTTCTTAATAAAATCCTATTTTGAGCCAGGGCTAAATATTATGTGATGCCTATATATTTCCACCCTCATTTCTCTGTTTAGGCTCTTTCTTGTGTTTTGACTCATTAGATGTAGTGCTTGAACCGAATGTCAAATAAACTACTTAACGCTTCCCTTTATGTCTAGTATTTTTCCTGTCACCCTTGAACCATCCTGCTCACAGATCTTTGTCTAATTATTTAATATGCATCCATTTCTAATCCCTGTGGACCTTGGTAACTCATAGTGGGTCCATGTCCACTCTAACCACTTATCTAGGGGCTCAGTATAGGCTGAACCGCAGCTTCGGTTGATACTTGACATGTACCTATATCCATTTTCCTTGACACTATTATTACAGCAGATGTGTGCTTCATACAACTTGTGAATAGTGCCATTCTTTCTTTTTTTATCTATAACATTCCGATGGACAGTAGACAGTGACAATATAACATATAAATCGAGAAAATGCTTTACCAATCAAGAAAGTCTGATAACTCAGATGTAAGCAAATGCTTACTTTAGCCGGCTGAATATCAGAAATTCCCGGATTGTCTCAAGCTTCTCATCTGGTATTCTTAGGGTCCCATTAACCACTTGCCGACCATCAACCGCAGGTTGACGGCGACAAGATGGCTCTCCTGGGCAAACCGCCGTCATATGACGGCGGCTGCCAGATCGCGCACTGTGAGCATGCGCGCGCCGCTGGAGGCTCGCTCGCGCGCTCACTGTGTCCGGGGGGGCAGGGAGCGGGTGCGGTGGACTCGATCTCCGCCGGCTACCCGCGATGCCCCCCCGGAGTGAAAGAACGGAGGTCCGTGTAAGTAAACACGGATCTCCGTTCTGTTAGAGGGGGAAGGGAGTGATCACAGCCTTCCTCTACATGGAAGCTGTGATCACTCCCCTCCCCCTGCCAGTCAAACACTAAGACAGTTAGAACACGCCCAGGGAACACAGTTAACCCTTAGAGCGCCCCTGCAGGTTAACCCCTTCACTGCCAATGGCATTTACACAGTAATCAATGCATTTTTATAGCACTGATCGCTGTATAAATGCCAATGGACCCAAAAAAGTGTCAAAATGTTCCGACGTGTCCGCTGCAATATTGCAGTACCGCTAAAAATCGCAGATCGCCGCCATTACTAGTAAAAATAAATAAAAACCCCAGAAATGAATTCTCATCATCCGTAAACGCGGCAACTTTTGCGCAAACCAATCAATAAACGCAGATTGCGATTTTTTTTAACACAGATATGAGGAAGAATATAAATCGGCCAAAACCGATGAAAAAAATGTTTTTTATATATATATTTTTTTGGATTTGTATTTTAGCAAAAAGTAAGAAATTTGTGTTTTTTTGCAAAATTGTCGCTCTTCTTTTGTTTATGGCGGCGATCAGAAATGACTCATCAGTGATCAAATACCACCAAAAGAAAGCTCTATTTGTGGGAAAAAAGGACGCAAATTTCGTTTGGGTACAATGTCGCACGACCGGGCAATTGTCAGTTAAAGGGACGCAGCGCCGAATCGCAAAAAGGGCTCAGATCAGGAAGGGGGCAAATCCTTCCGGGGCTGAAGTGGTTAATAACTCTACTTAACAAGTTACCATTTGCATGTGTATCACTTTAAACAGTTACCTAAGCAGTACATAAACTGAGCCAAGCTAACTTCCCAATTTTACAAAATATATCAACCACTTCGCCACCGGGCCAATTCTGACACTTCCCTCCTACATGTAAAAATCATCATTTTTTTTTCTAGAAAATTACTCAGAACCCCCAAACATTATATATATATTTTTTACAATAAGAAAGTGCAGCGCTAATAAAATTATAAGTGGTGATAAAAATAATGAATGATGGTAATACAATATACATGCGTTGCTTAAAAAATGCTAAGAAAAAAGTCTGTCAGTAGATAAAGGTAGTCATACAATTGCTCAAGTAGTGCTATTAGGAGTCCATCAGTGAAACAGGTGCAAGATCAACTTGGTGAGGACAGTGAGACATCCCATCCACCACAGGAAACACCAGCCTCTTACCTCACTGATCCGACCCAGTGCGGATCATACAGCAACAACACCCTCCAAGTTGAGCACAGCAGGAAATCCTTCAGGTATTCCAAACACTTAGATCTGATGAGTTAGGTATACTGATAGCAGCCCCTTTGCAAAGCAAGCTCCAAAGCTCCCAATAGCCAAGGGATATATATAAAAAAAGGGAACACAGGATCTAAGTGCTTTCCATTAAATTTATTGGAACAAGTATTATAAACAATAATGTACTCACAAACAATGCACTTATGCCAAGTGCAGGTGATAAGAGGCATAAAAACATGCACCGCAGTGCTTGGAGATGGCCGCGGGCGTCGGCACACGTGACTCCTCCCCCTAGTGTACGCGTTACATCCTTGCCTGTAGGCGTGGACTTCATCTGCATGGGGATACGTCACTGAGGTCCAGCCCGTGGTGATATAGTCTGAATATGGCAACCGTTGCTACAACACAAGGCGCAGCTCTGTAGCAGCATATCGCAGCATATATATAGCCCCAATCCGCAATTTGAACAAATTTCAAACCTATATAAATGTACAGAAATTTATGAGGGGTTTGAATATTAAAAGATATTTTTTGTCAAACCCGATCCAGAGGAATTTCTCTCAGACTGGTAACAGACACTCAAACCTCCGGAATAAGTCGGTATTTAACCCCCCGAGAGGAGATAATAGACACTTGGAGGTATTTAAGAATTTAGTGAATAGAGATTTAGAATCACTAAAGATCAAAAAAATCGGAGATCCGCAACAAATTAAAAGGGGAATTGTCTCACTTGAAAAACAAAAGGACATTGTCACCCGTCCTGCGGACAAGGGGGGAGGACTGGTTGTCCTCAGTAGGAAATACTATCAGAAGGAATTACAAACACTATTAAGTGATAATGAAACATATTGACTATTGGGAAGTGACCCTATGTTAAAATATAAAGAGGAACCGCATTCTCTAGTGGAGGAAGGAAAAGGAGAGGGAATTCTTAATTCAAAGGAAGCTTCCTACCTCGAGCCCCTCTTTTGCAGGACCCCTATATTGTATTTCCTTCCCAAAATTCATAAAAGCCTCACCCAACCTCCCGGATGTCCCATCGTTAATGGAATCGACTCCATAACAGCTAGATTGGGACAATATATTGATTTCTTTTTGCAGCTGCTGGTTATTCAAACTGAGGCTTATTTAAAAGATACGAAACATGTCATCCAAATTTTGAACACATTGGTTAGTACACCTTCCAGTATATTAGTAACTGCAGACTTTGGATCTTTATACACTATTATTGGTCATGAAGATGCCATCATAGCAGTGAAATGGGCCTTGGCCAAGTCAGACTTACCCATTAAGCACAGTTAATTTCTGCTCAAGTGTTTAAAATTCTGTTTATTAAAAAACTACTTTTGGATTGACCGCCAGTTCTTCCTACACACTAGGGGTGTTTCAATGGCGGCACGGTTTGCTCCCAGTGTAGCAAATTTATTTATGGCCCACTGGGAGGAAAAAGTAGTTTTTTCCAACCGCCCACCCCAGTTAGTTGTCTATAGGCGATATATAGATGATTTGGTCATCATTTGGGAAGGGGATAGGGCCAGTTTGGATCTTTTTTTGAATAAACTTGACAACAATCAGTGTAATATCCAACTCACCTGGAATGTTGATATGGAAAAAACACCTTCCTGGATCTTGATATTATTAACCACCTCCCACCCGGCCACTGTATATATACGGCCGGGTGGGAGCTTCCCCGTTCTGACAGGACGTGCATACACGTCCTGCAGAACGGGAGCTTGCAGCGCGGCCACGCGGCGCGCTGCGGCTGGATCCTGTGATCATTATGAGATCGGGATACGGGCACAGTGACTGGCCCACCTGATCATGTGACGGCTGTGTCCAATCACAGCCGTCACATTGTAAACAGAGACAAACGTCTCTGTGACAGTTCTCCCCCCCCGCCAAGCTCAGTGAGAGCTCAGTGCGGGGGGGGGGGGGATCTGCAGCAATATGACAGCTCTCTGCATGATGAGGATTTCATGCAGAAAGCTGTCACAGATCGCCCCCCACACAGTGCACCAAGCACATTGATACCCCTGTCCCCATACACATAAGTGTCCCCATAAAACAGTCCCCAAAACATCTGTATGTCCCCAATCACATCTGTCACCATATACAAAACATCTGTCACAGTCCCCAAAACATCTGTATGTCCCCGTCACATCTGTCACAGTCCCCAAACATCTGTCTGTCCCCGTCACATCTGTCACCATACACAAAACATCTGTATATCCCCGTCACATCTGTCACAGTCCCCGTCACATCTGTCTGTCCGCCAACACCAAATAAACCCCGATTTGGGTTATTTTTACCAAAGAAATGTAGCAGTATCATTTTTGGTCAAAATTTATGAAGAGAAATTACTTATTTGCAAAATTTTATAACAGAAACGAAGAAAAATGCATTGTTTTTGAAAATTTTCAGTCTTTTTTTAATTTATAGCGCAAAAAATAAAAAACCCAGGGGTGATTAAATACCACCAAAAGAAAGCTCTATTTGTGTGAAAAAAATGATAAAAATTTCATATGGGTACAGTGTCGCATGACCGCGCAATTGTCATTCAAACTGCAACAGCGCTGAAAGCTGAAAATTGGTCCGGGAAGGAAGGGGGTTTAAGTGCCCAGTATTGAAGTGGTTAAGAGAGAAGGTCAGTTCCATACTATCAACCATTTTAAGGCCACAGATCAGAATGCTTACATTCCACTTGACAGTTGCCACCATCAAATGTGGCTTTGTAACATTCCGAGGGGCCAGTTTGTCAGACTCCGGCGTAATTGTACGTTGGAAGAAGACTACATGGCCCAAAGTGCTTGTGGATAGGTTCGTACAGAAGGGATATTCTCAGGCTTCTTTGACCAATTATATCCTTAAGGTGAAAGCAATGGATAGACAGTCAATTGTCACTAATATCAAGACTCCAGGGAAGGTGTTAAATGAGGAGTATCGAACCATTTTGGATTACAGTGTACAGCATAAAGAGTTCGAAAAAATAATAAAGAAACACTGGCCAATACTCAAATTGGATCGTGTCTTGGGTTTGAGACTACCTGATTTTCCAAAATTTGTCTATAGGAGGGCCCCCTCTTTAGCCCCAGGAGTGATGGACCCACCTAGAGAAATGGAAAATAGACTTTTTATGTTTCTGTCTGGCTTTTTACGCTTGCGGTAGATATGCAGCATGTAGGAACTGCAGAACCAATAATAAAAAAAGGAAGGAGTTCCAATCTACTGCCACACAAAAACAGTATACCATTAAGGATCTCATTACTTGCGACACTGTGTGTGTTGTGTATATGTTACAATGTGAGTGTGGGTTTCAGTATGTAGGCAGGACTTCCAGGGCTCTACATATAAGGATAGGTGAGCACATTACCAACATTAAAAAAGGTCTAAAAACCCATAATGTGTCCCAACACTTCAGATTCTGCCATGACAGGAACCCAAGGGGCTTACAGTTTTGGGGTATAGAGAAGGTGGTTAAGTATTGGAGGGGAGGTAACTATATTCAACAGCTGAGCCGCAGGGAGTCGTTTTGGCTGTATGAGACTAAAGTTATGACACCTGCAGGCCTCAGTGTCGAATTTATTGCTTTTATTTTTGCCCTTTTCACTTTTTTCTTAAAAGTGTTTTCATTTTCAGATTTTTTTACCAATTGTTAATGGGTTATTACTATATGACATTGCTATTGATTGTAGGTTTGCTCATGGAGATGGCTGCGCGATATATAGCACACGTCTCAATATATTTTATACATATTTTTTATGGATCTTTTATTTTCTGACTGGAGTCAGAGTGGCACTTTAATTTGAGGCAGACATTTATGAGGTACGTTTTTGATGACCTATGTTTTGCCTCTTTTTAATATACCCATGAGGCATTATTGCTCTGGGTTGTAATCTTTCACTTGGGCAACAATGTTGTCACTTTTGTTTTCAAAGGTAGCAGGTTAACTTTCTTTCTGTGCTGCGATATGCTGCTACAGAGCTGCATCTTGTGTTGTAGCAACGGTTGCCATATTCAGACTATATCACCACGGGCCGGACCTCAGTGACGTATCCCCTTGCAGATGAAGTCCACGCCTACAGGCAAGGATGTAACACGTACACTAGGGGGAGGAGTCACGTGTGCCGACACCCGCGGCCATCTCCAAGCACTACGGTGCATGTTTTTATGCCTCTTATCGCCTGCACTTGGTATAAGTGCATTGTTTGTGAGTACATTGTTGTTTTTAATACTTGTTCCAATAAATTTAATGGAGAGCACTTAGATCCTGTGTTCCCTTTTTTTATATATATCCATTGGCTATTGGGAGCTTTGGAGCTTGCTTTGCAAAGGGGCTGCTACTTCAGTATACCTTACTCATCGGATCTAAGTGTTTGGAATAACTGAATGATTTCCTGCTGTGCTCAACTTGGAGGGTGTTGTTGCTGTATGATCCGCACTGGGTCGGATCAGTGAGGTAAGAGGCTGGTGTTTCCTGTGGTGGCTGGGATGTCTCACTGTCCTCACCAAGTTGATTTTGCACCTCTTTCACTGATGGACTCCTAATAGCACTACTTGAACAATTGTATGACTACCTTTATCTACTGACAGACTTTTTTCTTAGCATTTTTTAAGCAATGCATGTATATTGTATTACCATCATTCATTATCTTTATCACCACTTATAATTTTATTAGCGCTGCACTTTCTTATTGTATACTGTCTTTTCAAGGTTTTTGAATTTTCCTTGGAGTGTTCAGCTGCTGCTTTCATTCTAATATCATATTGTCCCTTGTACTGAATATTTTCTATGTTTTATAATATATATATTTTTAGCAGAGATCTTAGGGAATAAAATGGCAGTCATTGCAACTTTTTATGTCATGCGGTATTTGCACAGCAATTTTTCAAACGCATTTTTTTTGGAAAAAAAAGTTTCATAAATTAAAAATAAGCAGAACAGTAAAATTAGCCCAATTTTTTGTATATTGTGAAAGATGATGTTACGCCGAGTAAATGGATACCCAACATGCTTAAAAATTGCACCCACTCGTGAAATGGCACCAAACTTTGGTACTTAAAAATCTCCATAGGCGATGCTTTAAAATTTTTTACTGGTTACATGTTTACAGTTACAGAGGAGGTCTAGTGCTAGAATTATTTCTCTCGCTCTAATGCACGCTGCGATACCTCACATGTGTGATTTGAACACCGTTTACATATGCGGACGCGACTTGCGTGTGCGTAAGTGTGCTCCTGTGCGCGAGCTCGCTGGGACGGGCGCTTTACATTTTTTTTAATATTATTTATTTTACCTTTTTTTTTATTTTTACACTTTCTCTTTAATTTTTTTTTATCACATTTATTCCTATTACAAGGAATGTAAATATCCCCTGTAATAGGAATATTGCGTGCCAGGTACTCTTTATGGAGAGATATGGGGTCAATAAGACTCCACATGTCTCCTCTAGGCTGGAAAGACCGAGATCAGAAAAAAAAATGGCGATCTCTGTCTTTTCAGCCGAGTTCACGGGCATTGTTTACATCACGTGACCCGGACGTGAAGTCATACATCGCACCTGGACTTCTGAGGCGCATAGAGATGACTAGTGACCATCTGGTCATCAGTCATCTCTACACTCAACTTCCGCCGGCGATGGATCTGTTCTCCGGGCCGTCGATGGCACGGGCGGCCCTCGAGAAGCGGACGTCCCCTCCAGTTGCAGATAAGAACAATCAAGCGGCTGAACTGCTGCTATGATCATTCTTATGGTGCATAGAATCGCAGCGGGTTAAAATGATATCTGAATGATGCATGTAGGTGCCAGCATCATTCAGATATCACCACTTAAAGACAAGTGGTTAAAAAATAAAACATTATTTGAAGGCGTAACTCTACACCTACATTAAAACATTATTCTAAACTTTTTTTTTTTGTTATAATTTGCAATTGCAACATTCTATAGATTTAAATCAATCTGATCAGGTTCTTAAGTAGAGGAATGGTGGTACCATTAAATACAGGTCATTTAGTAATGACTTCACGTTTCTCACAAAGCAATAAAATTAAACAGTGCATTGGGAATGGGCTCAATAATATGAGCCAATCACATTCCATAAACTTACCAATAGTTTAACAAGCAAAAACTATAACATGTGATAAAAGCATAATGCAAATCTGTGAACACATTTAATCCCTATAATTTTCTCTCCCTATTATCAGTACACTTAAGTAAAGGTTTGCCCAGTCATGTAACAAGGTAATGGTACCTATCCAGTTACGACTGTCTACACAGATTCTTGTATCCCCATATGTACTCCTGTACTACCTTCACCACACCACACCCCCCCAATAGACTGAGAATCGTAAAGGGGCTCTAGTCCCTAGAAGCTCTTCAAAAACAGCCTTTGGCATCATTAACTGACGAGGGTAACACTCAGTATTTCCTAACTAGCATTTGCAATCATTTATAGAAATACGCATCAAGCCTGAAGTTATGGATGTACTAGTATGGGGTACATTTGTAAATGTGGACTTTTTTTTAAGGTTTCTAATATATCAAAATATTTTTTCATACTGGGCAAATTTTTTGTATTCAAAAGGGTATTCATTTTATTTTGTATGATATCCTTCCACTTTTCCTTCAAACTCATTGGGGGTCATTTACTATAGTGCTGCCACAAAATAGCGGCAAAATTGCCGCAAAATAGCGGCAAATTTGCCGCGAATCGCGGTAATTACCGCGATTCGCGGTAAATAGCGCTAAAACGGTATTCACAATAGCGCTGGGCGATAAATAACGGCCAAAATGGCATTCACTAAAGCTCCAAGGTCACAGATAACTCCCAACTCCTTACTCCAGCCCAGACCTGGAGTTGTGCAAATATAAATAATGTTTGGAGCATAATCTGATCCCCTAAATTGCGCTAAAATATGCGGTATATTGTTTAAAGATAATCTGCTTTTAAACTGTGTGAAAAAGTGATTTCTACACTGAAATATCTTAAAAAGTCTGAGCAGAGACAAATACCCCGGCTCTTTACTCCTAGACACCGAGCACAGCTGAGCACAACTGAGCATGCTCAGACACAAAACAACTCTCAAAATAACTCTCATGGAGTAATTCCTTGAGTAGTTAGTAAATACCAAAATCAGTGTTATTTTACACTGTGTGAAGTGTAAAATAACACTGTGAAGAGGAGAGTTATTTTGCCAAGTGCAAGTTTCTGCCATTCATTCTAATGTTACAATTGTTACTTTATCTAATAAATCCA
>BLSH010342423.1:117449-145948 GCA_018402905.1 Glandirana rugosa
ATTTTTGGGGTTTTTAATTTTTTTTTATTTTTTACTAAAAATGGCGGCGATCTGCGATTTTTTGCGGTACTGCGATATTTCAGCGGACATGGTGGAACATTTTGACACTTTTTTGGGACCATTGGCATTTATACAGCGATCAGTGCTATAAAAATGCACTGATTACTGTGTAAATGTCATTGGCAGTGAAGGGGTTAACCTGCAGGGGGCGCGCTAAGGGTTAACTATGTTCCCTGGGCGTGTTCTAACTGTATGGGGGATGCCCTAACAGGGGAAGGGAAGTTATCACAGCCTTCACGTAAAGGAAGGCTGTGATCACAGCCCTTCCCCCTCACACAGAGCGGAGGTCCGTGTTTACATACACGGACCTCCGCTCATTCGCTCCGGGGGGGGCATCGTGGGTGGGCGGCGATTTGCGGGAACGAGCCACTTTGCCGCCGTCAATTGCCGATCGGCGGTCGGCAAGTGGTTAACCATTATTAAAACCACTGCTCCTGAAAAAAAAAAAATCAGAAACTTTTTTTTTCTATTCAGACATGTGCCCTGGGGCTAAGGCTGTTACAATTAGAGAGCGGGGTGGAAATGTTTTTTTGGGGTTTTTTTAGGGCAACGAACTTGCATACAACTGCAAGTTCAATCCCAGCCAACATCAACACATAACCTGAGAGGCATCTTCACAGGCAAATAGAGCTCGCAGGTGTGCTATTTTACTCGAGTGGGTGAGAGCTGAAGTTGTAATTGCCTTTAACTGGGAGTTATTTTAAGGCACTGCTGGAGTAGATTTGGGAGGTATAGTAAATCAGGGCCATTGTATCCTTCAACAATTGAGCAAATTCTGAACCTTCCTGAATCTCTTTTATTAATTGTACATTTTCCCCATTTTGCTGTGACTCTTCCCGATCAGGGGAGAGAAAATTAACTCTCTCCTCAAAAGGGAGTGATATAGACCTCTCAACTGTCTTAGTCTTACAAAGACTTTCCTCATTTCTTATCTCTGTTCTTATTTTCAGCACTTTATCTTTTTGCATTCTCATTTTAGTTAATTCTTTAATTTTAGCTTTCATGGCAAAAACCCTTTCCTTAAGTAATTTCTGTATAAATATATATTTTCTTAACACTCTAAATGATGCTATAGATAAATGGGAGCCCCTCTATTTATCTAAGGAATCCTTCATCTTAGAAGGAAAAAAAAACAGATTATGCGAGCAGGCCTTATGTATTTTGGAGAGCGCAACTACTCACTGTCTTGGGTGATCAACCAGCCAGGCATCTCTCTCAAGACCTAAAGTTGTCACACTCAAAAATACGCTATACTGACTCTGTCAAGCTGCCTACTGGCATTCGCAAGATCCTGGGCAGGCGAACCTTTGCCGAGGAGCTCGGTGCACCTTAACAGTCCCTAGAAACCTATCAATAAAGATACTTAACACATACTAGTTGCATGAATAAAATAAACCCTTATTACTTTAAGGTTATTCACAAATATACAAACATAAACACTTACCACTCAATTGTCTGGGTGTGTGGAAAGGAGTTCCCTATCTTACTTATGTCTCTCCATAACATATCCCTACCTGCCTAGGCTTCTTAATATCCCCCACAAGCTCCAAGCTTCGTGGTTACACACAAGCTCCAAGCTTTGTGGTTTCTGCATGAGCTCCAAGCTCCAATGCCTGCATGGGTTTCAAGCTCCAATGCTTCTCTCAGCACTACCACAGCGCTTGAGGCTCTTGTCCGAGAAGGGCGGGCAATCGAGTGCGACAATTTGCAGTAAAGCAGCTTATTGCATGGACCCCAAATGGCCACGTCCAACCCCACAAAAATACTAAAAACACTGCTAAAATTACGGACAATATGCGTTTTAAGCAGATATCTGTGCAGTTGTCTTGAGCATCTGTAGAGGACATATGCACTGAAGCAGCTGCCTTTCGGTTCTCTTTTAACTCTAAACCCACTGAGTCCGTTTATAGGAGGGCAACCAAAAAAGGTGGCCTCTACCTAACCAATCTTCTGACACCAAAACTGAAAGGATACTACAACCTGACTTTACAACAAGTTAGTAATACCTTTCTATCATTAAGGATGTATTCCCTATATATTACTCCTGTACTAACCTGTGCCGGCACTCTCCGTTTCTCACTCCCAGACAAACACACAGCTCTGTGGGTAGCAATGCAGACCAAAGCCAACACATGGACACAGAATAATACATCACTCATTCTTTATATTCTGGTTCAGTATCTTAAATATAATATATTATCAAGATATGACCAAGCTATATTTACAATATTACACCAATAGAAACCAATACAAGAAAATGTCCACCCATTGCTTGTCATCATTAAAAACAAGAAAGAATAAAAAGATGCTGCACTAACCAAATAAAAGTAAAATTAGTGAATGAATAGCTGCCAGCACAACAACCTTCCCAAAATTGTGAATAAATCATATACAAAATGTGCAGCGCTTAAAAACATGAACATGTTAGTCCATGACAGACAGTAAAACAATAAAACAAGAAAAATATCTTCAATAAAGTGTAAAAATAGTCCATGAAAAAAACAGTGTAGATAAAGTCTTTCACCAGTCGTGAAATAAATTGTGTGTAAATAGAGTTTCAATTTGCTGTGAAGCACCCACATGCACCATACACCTCCACCACTTGAGATAGGGTACTCTTACCGGAGATTATAGTGTATATGCGCATGAAAAATAATCCCCTGTTGAAGTCCTGGCGGACGAAACGCATCGGGTGAGGCAGGCATGCTCGTATAGCATCACGCTTTTTTACATTGATTGGAATTCCATATCACTTTTGTTCTACTTTTACCATGTAAGTGTGATTCTTTTAATAAATCTTCACTGGTTTACAGTATTACGCTATGTGGCTTTTTATATATTTTCACTGAGGTACACCGTGACCACATTTGTAATATTTACCCCTGGCTTTGGAGTTCCCTTGACCTTATATCTTTTGGTCCTGGATTAACAACTGTATTTGGAAGTGCCACGTTTGAGGCATTGATGTCCATTATGACTATTCTGGATGCATTCTGGTTCCGGTGTCACCATTGATGTATTGAGGATATCCTGGATGCATTATTTTTCATGCGCATATACCCTATACTCTCCGGTAAGAGTACCCTATCTCAAGTGGTGGAGGTGTATGGTGCACGTGGGTGCTTCACGGCAAATTGAAACTCTATTTACACACAATTTATTTCATGACTGGTGAAAGACTTTATCTACCCTGTTTTTTTCATGGACTATTTTTACACTTTATTGAAGATATTTTTCTTGTTTTATTGTTTTACTGTCTGTCATGGACTAACATATTCATGTTTTTAAGCGCTGCACATTTTGTATATCATTAAAGACAAACCCACTTCATAGAATTATTATTATACATATGTTTGTCATCCTTAATAACACCTTAAAGTGGTTGTCAACCTGTGACAACCACTTTAACCTACAGGTAAGCCTAGAATAAGGCTTACCTGTAGGTGCACTGCATATCTCCCAAACCTGCACGGTTCAGGAGATATGCAGTGTTTTGCATGTGCCGACGTCATGTCTGAACATGCGCAGTGAGGAAACGGCCTCCGTGCCATTTCTCCACTGACCCTGTGCCGTGACTGGCGTCACGCGACTCCAGCCAGTCACAGAGCCGGAGTCGCGGCCCTGGAAGGAAGAGGGGCAGAAGATGGAAGCTGCCTGGAGTGGGGACATCACTGGACGACGCAGGCTTCGTTTGCAGGTAAGTGGCGCATAATGGGCTACTATGCGATGCATAGTAGCCCATTATGCTTCTACTTTACAGGGTTATATTGAGGAAGTAAACCCAATCTGGGTTTACTTAATCTTTAAAGTGATTAATACACATATTCTTAAAGGGTAAATATGTGTGTATTATTGTACAATCCTCATACTAGTTCCCAGACATATTTATCAGTATTTATGATTATATTTTGGTAAAAATTTTCTGGGCTTTTTGCCAAACCACCTAAAGTTATCTTTCTTAAGTTCAGTATCATCTTTTCTATAATAATAATAATAATAACAATGTTGCCACATATTAAAACATGTCAGCTAAAGAACCAATGTTTAAGAAGCACTCTAAATTAAGCTATAGCACAGGACAAAGTAAGTACATACTTAAGGTGTGGGGGGTGGTATTTACAAAACCCTTACAATCCTCCCCTTTGATCCTCCAATAGGATCACTAATATAGGTCTAACATATAGTCTTGCTAATCCTCTTTATCCCTTTCAAATCTTCTAGATTTTAGCTTTGAAATCATACCCATAACACATTTCTTTGCGAATGGCAAGATAATAATACATAAGGGTCATTTCAACTGTCATCTAAACTGTATAGCAAATGTTCATGAGAAATATGGAGAAAATGACAGTCCTTAAGTTAATAAAGTAATCTTCAGCAAAATAGAACAGAACAGATAAGGCTCTCTTGTACTGAACCTTGCAAATGTCCAGGTTGTACAAAGTACACATTATTTCAGTCCTCAAGTTCATTTCTTAAACTTTTAAACACCTTTGAGGATTCTGTAGCTTCCCATATAACCAGGAGAAACCTACCACCCCATAAGAGCTTGCCTCTTGGTAAGGGCAGAACTTAACATCCACAGACAAACTGGAAGTGATGCTGCAAAAAAACAAAAGTCATCCTTCACTGACCAAAATGGTTTTATAGGCCAAGGAAGCTGCCATCATCCCTCATGATTGAGGTCTGTGCCAAGGAGTCAGTTTATTTGCCTCAGACGTAATTGTACTATGAGAGATGACATCTTGAAACAGGCCACAGTATTTAAAGCAAGATTTATTGACAAAGGTTATCAAGAAGTGGAGCTTGACAAGCCCATATGAGGCTGAGTTCACACCTATATGAATTGAATGCAGCTTACACTGCATCCAATTCACAGGACACTTGAAAACATGTTGTTTTCAATGTGTCCGGTTCACACATGTGCGATGCATTCGCTCTCTGCATTGCACAGAAAAGGTGTGCGTTTTCTGGGCAGTGCGGTGCGAATTCCAGCCCCATTTTGTTCAATGAGAATGCACTATGAGAACTGACAGGCTGACCAGCGGCTCTTCTCCTCACAGGCAACAAAGCTGGAATTCGCATCGGACTGGTGTGAATCCAGCCTCAGAGGTGGGTAGCATGGAGAAGATTACTCTGTTGAGTGGTACTAAGGCTAGGAATAATTCTATGTAATTCTAAGTATTTTAATTATTCCTTAGTTACTATGTATTCTAACCAGTATCAGCATGTTAAGAGGATTATGACTAGGCATTGGAAAGTATTGAGAAATGACAATGTTTTGGGGCTTCATGTTCCTGAGGTCCCACAGGTTATTTTTCGTGGTGTGACACCTCTTAGGTTGCATGTTGCACCTAATGTTTTGGATGCCCCTAATAGGGTTTCATTTTTTCCCAAACCTGAAATGGTATTTTCCTTGCCGCAAATGCATTCCCTGCCTAAATAGATTACAGAGACAGGTCTGTAGTTTTAGCTCCGCTGCCATCTCTAGGAGTTTTGAGATTAAGACTTTCATTACTTGTTCATCTGTGAATGTAGTTTATCTAATCATATGTCCATGCGGCCTTCAATATGTCGGCCGAACTACAAGGGCCATGCATGTAAGGGTTAAAGAACATCTAGCAAATATCAGGAAAGGATTTTTAAGCCACAGTGTCTGTAGACATTATTGGCAATGCCATTATAGGGATCCAGCGGGTTCCACTTTTATCACCATGGACAAATTAACCCCACATTGGAGGGGAAGCTTTGTCAGGCGGGAGATATCCAGATTGGAAACCCGCTGGATCTATGACATCAGATGTTATGTCCCGTTTGGGTTAAACGTTGAATGGGGCGTGAATTGTTTCATTATTAATAGCTGATCATTTTCATATCACTTGTGTAGATGTTACTTGTAATATTTTCTCTCAGGGGTTCCATATATCTTAAAAATTCAAAACAGAAGCAGCGCAGTCATAAAAAAGAAATATAATAAAGTCCACAGTGTAACAGGATGTATTGATAGAATTCCCCGGTGATCAGATGGTTAATATACACGGTGACACAAATCCTCCACCAACATCCACTGTGCTCACCTTCCAATTCGACCCCAGTTTTACTAGAGGGTCAAATGCGTTTTATTGTAGCAGAAAATCACTTCCAGAAAGTCAGACTTCTTTATCCTCACTTAACACCGCTCCTCACAGCTTTCCTTTTCAATCTGCAGCTCCTGTCATTGTAAAATTCAAAAATTCAATGCAATATAGCAAATCTGGAAGCTTTCTGTACACGATGGCGGTCTTTATAAATCTGTAAATCCTCACCACTACTCCAGAATCATAGGCTGCTCAACAATACAAAGCTTCACACTTCTCGGTAGTGTCCGTTTACTTCTTGCTTCCTTAACATCCTTATTGGCCAGTTTGGCAGGTATTCATTGTGATACGTCAGAAAGCGTGGGAGGTGGAAGGGGGCAGGCAAGCTTGTAATTAAAGGTGCAAAACATCCATTCAGTCCAAGCTTCGGTCTTATATAATGGGATTCAGAGGTACGGCGTCTCCATTAAACGTTGACTTTAAAACAGTAAATCGGCTTTAAAACCCAATCCACCTTAGCAGAGATTTAAAAACACTCAGAGTTGTCACTGCAGAGTTATCAGACTGGTTACAATGAAACTTTTCCCTGTGCTGGGGTTAGGCCCCTCCCTGTCAGCCGGCATGACACACAACTGAAAAGTTTGGCTAAACTTTTGGGTTTTAAAGCCGATTTACTGTTTTAAAGTCAACGTTTAATGGAGACGCCGTACCTCTGAATCCCATTATATAAGACCGAAGCTTGGACTGAATGGATGTTTTGCACCTTTAATTACAAGCTTGCCTGCCCCCTTCCACCTCCCACGCTTTCTGACGTATCACAATGAATACCTGCCAAACTGGCCAATAAGGATGTTAAGGAAGCAAGAAGTAAACGGACACTACCGAGAAGTGTGAAGCTTTGTATTGTTGAGCAGCCTATGATTCTGGAGTAGTGGTGAGGATTTACAGATTTATAAAGACCACCATCGTGTACAGAAAGCTTCCAGATTTGCTATATTGCATTGAATTTTTGAATTTTACAATGACAGGAGCTGCAGATTGAAAAGGAAAGCTGTGAGGAGCGGTGTTAAGTGAGGATAAAGAAGTCTGACTTTCTGGAAGTGATTTTCTGCTACAATAAAACGCATTTGACCCTCTAGTAAAACTGGGGTCGAATTGGAAGGTGAGCACAGTGGATGTTGGTAGAGGATTTGTGTCACCGTGTATATTAACCATCTGATCACCGGGGAATTCTATCAATACATCCTGTTACACTGTGGACTTTATTATATTTCTTTTTTATGACTGCGCTGCTTCTGTTTTGAATTTTTGAGTTTTATGAGGTTGATTACCTGTGATGTTCAGCTAGCAGTCGGATATCTAATTTGAGTTTACTTGCAGCGCTGATTGCACTACACATTGAAGTGTTCCATATATCTTATGCGTATATTCTATTTTATGCATAATTTCCTACTCCTGTGAATTTGTCATGATAAGGTACAAGGGTGAGTAGTGCCCCACCAGGGGGTGCTATTGTTCTCTGAGAGTGGGTTATATCCATAATGTACTTTAGGATGTGGTTATGACTTTTAGGTGTGAGTTTTTTAGGATTAATTTCCAAATGAATCATTTGATGTATTATATTTTCAAACTTAATGGATTCAGCACTGACTTTCCGGTATTTGGAGCACATCCCAGAGTTTGGGTCGCTTGCAGGTATTTCATATCCGTTTTGCCAATTTCAGGGCACTGTATATTTATAGGCGTGCTTGCGTCAGAAGGCCACGCCTCTGATGATGTCAATTGATGAAGAAATGCGTTAGCCGGGACCTGACGCTTGATGACATAAGCACGCTACGAGCCACAGCCATCTATACATGCTTGTTTGGAATGCTGTTTCAATCAGACTTATTGTAAGTACACTACAATAAAGCTTTATACCTTTATTTAAATTTTAAATGTTCTTCACTATGGGCGTTTCTCTTGTGTTTAACCATTTGGTAAGCTCCATGTGAATGAGAGATTGTGAGTCCAACCCTGTGGGGATTGTTCTGGATGGCTCTGTCAGATGTCCGGAAGGTTGATTTTGAATCGCTCTTTCAGGTGTCCTGAACTGGTCGGAGGATTCTCTCTGGTTACTTGCTCAGTTGGCCGCTCTATAATCTGAGGGCCCATTTTGTCTGGTAAGGAGACCCACTGTGAGCACGGTGGTGTGCTGTGCTTCTGTGCACTGAAGATTGGTGTGGGGATCTTTTATCTATCTCTCCATCTTGCAATATATGCACTTTTTCTGAATAAGTCATCATGTGTGCAATATAATTTTGTTTACAATTTATAGCGCTGCATTTTCTGACTTTATATATTTTGAGTATTTGTGGACTGCTATTGCTACATTTTTGGTTTAGTGGTAGCGTGGATGTTCCGTGCTTTTTATATACTGGAACCCCATAAGGCCTGAGGCTCCAGAGTTTATTCCTCAAAGCCAATCACTGGAGAGTCAAGAGAACCCTCTAACTTCATAGACTGAAGAGAACATGGAGGATTTTCAACCATTAATAGGACCGGAAGAAGAACCTATTGGGGAAAAAACATCAGAGCTGATGGAACAAAGAGCAAAACAAACAGTTCAGCCAATCCAAAGCTTACCCCTTCACGTGCCCACCCTTCCTGCTACAGATTTAGTGGACTGCCATCCAAACTCATCCCCTGACACACCTAGATGGGCCATCCCAATATCAATGACTTGTGGACAAGACATGTTTGCTCCTTTTAGCAAATGGAGGGCCTTTGTCAAATTTGTTGATTTAAGTTTACCTTCAGTTTTTATATAAGTTAATCTACAATGTAATGTTAAATACATTACATGTTTATTGGACTCTGGGAACCAAAGATTTCTGGTGGGGGGAGTGTGTAGTGAGGTGCTTGGCTAGAGAGAGAAATTAAGACACTAGGCTGCAGCTACTCTTTATACTTTCACTGAACTGCCATTCTAGACCTGGTAACACTGTCTACCTCCCACCAGCAGGGAGAGCCGACAAGCAAAGGAGCTTCATAGACGTATGCTATCCGCATTGGACTGTGGGAGCTGAAGTCCTGAATGAGAGCCATTCTGTATCCTACAGAACATACTACAGTACCCATGAGGAGACAGTGGAGGGAGAAGAAAAGGCCATTATTCCTGGGCTGCAGACCAAGGAGCTCTCTCTTTGCTGCTCAGGAACTAGAGTGAGCAAATCTGCCTGACTGGGTGTACACCTGCCTTACACCAGCTAGTGGCCTGAGTGGAGATGGGGCCCTATGCACTGGCCACCAGAGAGATTGAGTGGATGAGAGTGCACAAACACAGAGGACTGAGTCACTGACTGGACACAGTCTCTTGCTGCAGAGTTTATTCGAGCACTGTGGACTTGTGGGCTGGGGACCAGAGTCTGATGAGACGGCTTTGTTGCCATTAGCCTGTTTGCTGCTAGCAGAAACTGAGCATATAGGGACTGGACAATTGTCTAATAGCACCACTGTATGGGAACTTTACTGGGACTGTATTTATATGCACTGACCGGCTGAAGATCCAGGGAAAAAGGCTGTCACTTTTAGATAAGCTGCTCTACAAGGACTTAATTTACTGCCTATAGTAAGGTATCACTGAAGTAGACCCGAATCTTAGGATAGTCATCCCTAGAGTGCACTCTAGCAGAATAATGCACTAGTTGCAGGAAAGACATCACCATTTGCTATTGTGGTTATTGTTAAACGTGCAATTTGTTTCATTTTGATTTGTTTTTCGGACGCAAATTTCATTCTTGGAAATTCAAATGTATGGACATAGAAATGAATGGCAACGAATCCAAAAAAAGTTAAAATGAAAAACAAGGAATGCATTTGTTTTATTCAAATTACATCACATTTTCGAATTTGTTCGATAACATAGGAATGATCCAAATTCATTGTGTGAATAGCTGGTCGTTAACCACTTGACTTCTGGCAGATTTACCCCCCTTCCTGGCCAGGTAATTTTTTGTGATACGGCACTGCGTTATTTTAACTGACCATTGTACGGTCATGCAACACTGCACCCAAATAAAATGTATTAATTTTTTCCCACAAATAAAGCTTTCTTTTGGTGGTATTTGATCACCACTGGTTTTTTTCGCTATAAACAAAAAAATACAGACAATTTTGAAAAAAAAAACAACAATATTTTTTACTTTTTGCTATAAAACATATCCAATAAAAAAAAAAAAGAAAAAACTTTCTTCATAAATTTAGGCCAATATGTATTCTGCTACATATTTTTGGTAAAAAAAAATCGAAATATGCGTATATTGTTTTTTTTGCCAAAAGTTATAGCGTCGACAAACTATGGTATACAATATACACTAGAACTTTTATTTTTCATGTTTTTGTATACTGGTAATGGTCAGCAACTTATAGCAGGACTGCGATATTGCGGTGGACGATTGGAGACTAACTGACATTTTTGACACTTTCTGGGAACCAGTGACACCAATGCAGTGATCAGTGCTAAAAATATGCACTCTCACTGTACTAATAACACTGGCTGGGAAGGGGTTAAACATCTAGGGCAATAAAAGGGTTAACTGTGTGCTGCTTTTACTAAGGATGGACACAAGGGGGGCGTGTCTAGGATGTGAATGGTGACGGACGCCTGGTACTGTGCTCCGGTGATCCTGCACCTAAATCCTGAGCCATCCGCCCTTCTCCGGGCACCAGGGGACAGCCATCAGTGGGGGATACCTGCAAGAGCAAGGGGCATCCTTCCTGTGGGATATTTTGTTGGTCGGCCGGACGGCGGTTGGATCCGCAAATCGAGACCCCGGCTTGCGGCCTAGATCCTGCACCTAAATCCTGAGCCATCCACTCTTCGGGCACCGGGGGGACAGCCATCAGCAGGGGATACCTGCAGGAATAAGGGGCATCCTTCCTGGGGGATTTTTTGTTGGTCGGCCAGCCGGTCAGATCTGCAAATCAAGGCCTCGGCTTGCGGCCTAATCCGCGGAGCACCGCTGGATCCCATAATACCACATCATTCACGGCTCTCTCTGCATCAGACCAGTCCTCCAGGCACCCTGCCACAGTGTACCCTGCCCAGGGGAATCATTCATCCAGGACTCTGTGAGTACAGGGGTCGGGTTGGAATAGCGGCCTACCGCAAACCGCCGCCATCTTGCTGCCTGGGCCTACTGATTCATCTGCAAAGAAGGGAGAATCTACAGGCCCCAGCTCCATTCCTCCTGCTCTAGACATTTGCCCTTGTCCTTTTGGGGGCCCGATTGAAAGGTGGCAGCGGGTAAAGTGGGCAATCGCTCTATACAGCCCTAAGGCCTGGCTCTGGCTGAGATCCTGTAGCACCCCCCATAACCCAACTCCGGGCGGGACTCTCATGTGGTGCCCTTATTGTTGAGGGGTGCGGGGGATGGTGAAAATTGGTCCCCTCGTTAACTACCTCCCATCCGCGCTATAGCCGAATGACGGCTACAGCGCGGCTCTAAAATGCCGGGAGGACGTCAATAGACGTCCTCCCATTCGGCTCGTGCTGGGCGCGCTCCCGCGGGCGCGAGCGGCGCGTGCACGTGCCGCCGCACACTGCGGGAGCGTGCCCGCGGGTCCGGCGGACCCGATGTCCGCCGGAGACCCGCGATCTCCGTACAGACAGGAGGAACGGGGAACCGCCGAAGTAAACACGGCGGTTCCCCGTTCTGTGAGGGGGGCATGCCAGATCTACTGATCCCTGTCACTGGGATCAGTTAGATCTGTCATGCCCCTGTCAACCCCGCCCCCCCACAGTTAGAACACACCCAGGGAACATAGTTAACCCCTTCACTGCCCCCTGCTGGTTAACCCCTTCACTGCCAATGACATTTACACAGTAATCAGTGGACATTTAAATTTCTGATCGCTGTATAAATGTCATTGGTCCCAAAAAAGTGTCAAAAACGTCCGACATGTCCGCCCCGATATCGCATTACCGATAAAAATCACAGATCGCCGCCATTACCAGTAAAAAAAAAAAAAATAATAAAAACGCCATAAATCAATGTCCATAGTTTGTAGGCGCTATAACTTTTGCGCAACCCAATCAATAAACGCCGATTGCGATTTTTTTAACCAAAAATATGTAGAAGAATACATGTCGGCCAAAACTGATGAATAAATTTGTTTTTTATTTTTTATTTTTGGATATTTATTATAGCAAAAAGTAAAAAAATATAGTTTTTTTTCAAAATTGTTGCTCTTTTTTTGTTTATAGCGGCGATCAGAAATGACACAGAGGCGATCAAATACCACCAAAAGAAAGCTCTATTTGTGGGAAAAAAAGGACGCAAATTTTGTTTGGGTACAACGTCGCACGACCGCGCAGTTGTCATTCAAAGAGCGACAGCGCTGAAAACTGAAAATTGGTCCGGGCAGGAGGGGGGTTTAAGTGCCCAGTAAGGAAGTGGTTAAAGCTGCACCCGGATTTCAACCGCCTGGCTCCCAAAACATGGGGACCCAAGATGGCGCCGGTGGACCGCGTGGCGATGGAAGACTGCCCCAGCCCAGTGACGAACGATCGCAGCAGCCCGCACAATCCTCATCCCAACATGGCAGGACGGGTGAGTCCGCAGGGCCATCATCTCCCAATGTGTCAGCGACCCCTGAGTTCCATTCTCCTGATCGCTCTGTTCCACCCCCACTGACACCCACGCTTCTGCGCAAAGAGGGGAACCGACCCTGGCACAAATTATGGATGCCATTCAGCACAGCCACGCTTCATTGACTTTGCAGACGGATTCCATTAAAACTGACCTGTTGTTCCTTAAACAAGACATCCATAATCTTAGACACAGGGTCGTAACGCAGAGCAAAGAATTGGGGACTTGGAAGATGAGCTTAGACCGCTACAGGCTTCAGTGAGAGATATCCACAGGGTTCAGGAAGAATCGATCAATAAGCTCACTGAATTGGAAGATCGCCTGCGGCGAAACAATTTACGCTTTCTGTGGTTCCTGGAGGGAGCGGAGGGCAGAGCACCAGAGGGGTTTATGGAGCACTGGATGACATCTACTTTTGGGGCCTCTACCTTCTACCCATTGTTTGCCATTGGACGGGCTCATAGAATCCCGCTGCGCCCTCTGCCAGTTGGAGCTCCCCCAAGGGCAATAATCATCAAGCTGCTTCATTTTAAGGACAGGGAGGCCATCCTTAGGGCAGCCAGAGAAAAGGGCAAAGTCTCCTTTAACGGAAACGGGATTACCATTTTTCCGGACTTCTCGTGGCGACCCAGAAACAACGAGCCACATTCCTGGGAGTTAAAAGGCGATTAAGGGAGATCCAAGTGCCATATAGTATGCTATACTCGGCCAGGCTGTGGGTCATTTACCAAGGCAAACCGTTCTTTTTCACTGATCCGAAGGACGCAGCCCACTGAGTTGATACACTGGAGCCCCTGGACCAGCGCCGACCTAATAGGAGATCGCCCCGCTGAAAGAAATAATCCTGGCTCTATGGGGCTGCCTGCTGCCTTCACAGCACTGCCTTTACATATCATTCATAATCTAGTGTGAAATAAGGATCCATACCCTGGCTGTGGGGGTAGTAGGCAGCTCACTTATTACTCCGGTGGTCACAGTTTATATACTTGAAGCACCCATGATCCGTGGACCACTGTCTAAAGTAGAACTTGGGCTGTCATGGCTCTATTGGGACTCTGGGTGCAACTGTATCCTATATAGCAGATGGGACTTGAACAACACAGGGGCTACCGCAGTTACTCCCCCCCCCCCCACACTTTTCTCTGGACCTTTGGTTTTTGGACCTGGGACTGTCAGTGGTGTCTCCAGCTTTCATGTTTAGGGGGGCACATGGGGGGACAGGGACAAAAGTAGGGGGGGGAAACCATAAAACGCAAAGTATATATATATATATATATATATATATATATTTTATTTTTATTTTTTTTACCCCAAGAATAGAAGGCACTCCAGGGATCTTGTTACAAATTCACCTTTGTTTTATTTGTGCAATATACAATACACTTGAGCATCAACATTTCAGTCTGACTAGGGACTATTATTAAGATGCAAAAGTCCTGATATTCCTGACAATCGGTATCAAACGCATATACATGAAATATCCCTGACAATGGGCATCAAACGCATAAACAAGAAATATTCCTGACAATGGGCATCAAAAGCATAAACATGAAATATTCCTGACAATGGGCATCAAACGCATAAACATGAAATATCCCTGACAATGGGCATCAAACGCATAAACATGAAATATCCCTGACAATGGGCATCAAATGCATAAACATGAAATATCCCTGACAATGGGCATCAAATGCATATACATAAAATATTCCTGACAATGGGCATCAAATGCAAACACTTTATGCATTTGATGCACATCGTCAGAATACATAAATGATGTATAAACAACGTTATCCATCCTGACAATGGGTATTAAACGCATAAACAGTAAACATTCCAGACAAGACAATGGGCATCAAATGAAAAAACAAATTGTATTTCCTGTAAAGAGTAAAATTCTGTCAATGGAGTCAGTACATACATGTAAGTAAGTTTGCTATGTCCAGCTGTAAAATTCTGTCAAACTTGGTCAGGGGACAGTGTCCTCAGTCTGGGGATTGTCACTGGAAACTAGGGACTTCTGCTCACCCTAGGCTAGTGGTCAACAGGCCCCACAGGTCAGCAGGACCCACTGGTCAGCGGCCAGCAGGACTCACAGGTCAACGGCCATCTCCCAGCAGGACCCGCAGGCTGTGCTGAGCTGGCTGCGAACCTGTGGGTCCTGCTGGGAGTGGACAATAGTCTATGGGTCCTACTGGCTGCTGGCCTGTGGGACCTGCTGTGAGCTGGCCATGGCCTATGGGTCCTGCTGATCCTGGTCCTGTCACCTGCTGCCACCATCACCTGTCAGCATCATTTTCCACCATCAACCCCTGCCACCATCACTTGACACCAAACACCCCCCAGCCACCACCACCTGTCACCATTACCCCCTGCCACCAAACACCCCCTGCCACCATCATCACCTCCTGCCACCATCACCCCCTGCCACCATCATCACCCCCTGCCATCACCTGCTGCCATCATCACCTGTCAGCATCACTTGTCACCATCACCTGCTGCCATCACCCCCTGCCACCAAACACCCCCCTGCCACCATCATCACCCCCTGCTGCCACCATCACCCCTTGCCACCATTATCACCCCCTGCCACCATCACCCCTTTTGCCACCATCATCACACCCTGCCACCATCATCACCCCCTGCTGCCATCATCACCCCCTGCTGCCATCATCACCCCCTGCTGCCACCATTATCAACCCCTGCCACCATCACCCCCTGCTGCCACCATCATCCCTTGCCACCATCACCCCCTGCTGCCATCATCACCCCCTGCTGCCACCATCACCCCTTGCCACCATCACCCCCTGCTGCCACCATCCCATCATCCCTTGCCACCATCATCACCCCCTGCCACCATCACCCCCTGCTGCTACCACCATCACAGGGTAAAGACAGGGTAAAACGGAAGGGTGGTGGTGTCTGTCTCTATGTGAGTGATCTCAAGTGAGTGTGAATGAGGACCTAGTTGATGGATAGTGTGATGAGTCTGAAGCATTATGGGTAGATCTGCATATTGGTGTGCACACTACAAAGGTTATCATTGGGGTTTGTTATAGACCTCCCAGTGTTAAAGAGGAGGTGGAGACTCTGCTCCTTGCACAGATGGAAAGAGCTGCAAGGGCTGGGACAGTGATAATAATGGGGGATTTAAACTACCCGGAAATTAACTAGGAGTAATGGCACTGCTGGGACAGCTAAAGGGCAAAAATGTATAAACCTATTACAGGTCAATTTTATGGTCAATTTTATGGTCCAGTATATTGAGGCCCCAACTAGGAATGATGCTGTGCTGGACCTGGTAATCTCAAACCATACAGAGCTTATTACCAATATTCATATAAAAGAACAACTGGGTAACAGTGACCATAACATGATTTCATTTAATGTAAGCTGCAAGCAACAAACACATACGGGAAAGATAAAAACACTTAATTTTAAGAGAGCAAAATTTACAAAGATGAGGGCTGCTCTCCAGGACTTAGACTGGGAGGGAACATTGGCACAATGAACACAGAACAGAAATGGGAATTCTTCAAAAAAACTGTATGCAAGCTCACTGCAAAGTATATTCCCATGGGCAATAAGTTTAAAAGGCTAAAAAGAAAACCTATGTGGCTCACGGCCAAAGTTAAAAAAGTTATAAATTATAAGAAAAGAGCATTTAAAAAATATAAAAATGAGGGAACACTATCATCTTTTAAATGTTACAAAGAATATAACAGAATATGTAAAAAGGAAATCAAGGATGCAAAAATTCACAACGAACGACAGATTGCAAAAGATAGGACAAATCCCCAAAAATTCTTCAAATATATTAATAGTACAAAGGTCAGGTCTGAGCATGTAGGCCCTTTACAAAATAATCTAGAGTGCGTGACTGGGGACAAAGAGAAGGCAAACTTATTAAATACTTTCTTCAGATCTGTGTATACAAAGGAGCATGGGGGAGCTCATGCCCACGATGGGGGTTGTAGTGACACAGCCCCAAATGATCCACAATGGCTCAAAAGTGAAATGGTCCAGAAGTATTTAGATAGAATAAAGGTAGATAAAGCACCTGGACCAGATGGCATCCATCCACGGATCCTAAAGGAATTGAGCTCTGTCATGTCAAAGCCTTGTATCTAATTTTTAGGGACTCCTTAATGACTGGAATAGTACCACTGGATTGGCGTAGGGCCAATGTGGTGCCCATATTTAAAAAGGGATCAAAGTCTTTACCAAGTAACTATAGACCTGTAAGTTTAACTTCTATAGCTGGGAAGATACTGGAGCGTTTAATAAAAGACCACATAGATGAGTTCTTGTTGGAAAAAAATGTTTTAAGCAACAGACAGCATGGATTCATGAAAGACAGAAGTTGTCAAACAAACCTGATTTCTTTTTATGAGGAGGTAAGTAAAACCTTAGACAGAGGGGTGGCTGTGGATGTGGTATACTTGGATTTTGCAAAAGCGTTTGACACCGTTCCCCACACACGGCTAATGTGTAAGGTAAAGTCTACAGGCTTGGAAAGATCAATTTGTAAATGGATAGAAAACTGGCTAAAAGACCGAATTCAGAGAGTAGTGGTTAATGATTGTTATTCTGAATGGTCTGAGGTTATCAGTGGGGTACCCCAAGGTTCAAGGTTGGGACCCTTACTTTTCAATATATTTATAAATGATATAAGTTCTGCGATTAAAAGTACCATTTCAGTGTTTGCAGATGACACCAAGCTATGCAGTGGAATAATGTCCTTGCAGGATGTCTTCAACTTACAAGCAGATCTCAATGCACTGTCTAACTGGGCGACTATGTGGCAAATGAGGTTTAATGTAGATAAATGTAAAGATATGCACTTGGGGGCTAAGAATATGCATGCATCATACATACTAGGGGGAGTACAACTGGGGGAATCCATAGTGAAGGATGTGAGGGTTTTGGTAGATCATAAGCTTAATAATGGCATGCAGTGCCAAGCTGCGGTTTCCAAAGCAAGCAAAATCCTTTTTTGTATTAAGAGAGGTATGGACTGAACAAATCATCAAGACCTAATCTGGACTATGCAGTTCAGTTTTGGGCACCAGTTCTCAAAAAGGATATCGGGGAACTGGAGAAAGTGCAGAGAAGGGCAACCAAACTAATAAAAGGCATGGATGAGCTTAGCTATGAGGAAAGATTAGAGGAACTGAATATATTCTCTCTTGAGAAGAGAAGGTTAAGAGGGGATATGATCAACATGTACAAATATATAAGTGGTCCATATAGTGAACTGGGTGTTGAGTTATTTACTTTAAGGTTATCACAAAGGACAAGGGGGCACTCTTTACGTCTAGAGTAGAGTTGAGCGAACACCTGGACGTTTGGGTTCGGAGGGTCCGAACAAACTTTAGGAAAAAGTCCGGGTTCGGCACCGAACATTGCCCAAACTTTCTCCTGGACCCCGAACCCCATTGAAGTCAATGGGGACCCGAACTTTTAGGCACAAAAATGGCTGTAACAAAGTCCTGGCAAGTGCTAGAGGGCTGCAAAAGGAAGTAAAATGGGGGTAAGAGTAGAGCAAGTGCCCTACAAAAAAATGGGGATAGGGAAAATAAATTAAAATCAAATAAAAAAAAAATGGGAAGGGGGGTGGATGTGGAGTAGGAGCCTAAAGGTTGACTAGGCCGTGACCGTGGCAGTGTAGGTGGAAGTGGCGGTGGTCGAGGAGGAGGAGGAGGTAGCCAGCAATGTTTTTTTTTGTTTGTTTATACTTGGGGTAGCCCCCAAAATATTGAGGCCTATTCAAAAAAACAAGTATACGAATGGATACAATAGGATATCTCGGAGCATCCACAAGTCAGCTGTGAGGAATCCCCCTGGATGGAAATTTGTGAGCAACCCCGGAGTGTGTGACGGAACTCTTCACCTCTGTAATCTTCAGGATTCCCCTGTTTGTCCGGTGCCTGATTGATCTGATGTCTGGTAAGCCTCCAACTTTACTTATATGGATATTTCTCACCTGCCTCCCAATTAGCCTTATGGGATTGTTTGGATACTACTTTTTCGGATGAGAACACCTTCACAACGGCTACTTATTGACACTAATTTTTGAATTTCACTTTTTTATACTTATGTTTTTTATGTCATTCATTTGATATATAGTCTGGACTAAATTAATCTTTTTTGTAGGTTGAGCGCTATATCATTTTCCTTTGATATACGATTACCAATTTGTTTGATTGTATTATAGCAGCTTGCCTAGAATTTCACCTTGTTGGGTTGCACATCTTCACATTGTGGTTTCACATTTAATTACCTTTTGTGTGCCTGAGCACATTATCACTTCTACAAAGTATAGGAATGGCTGTGTGAGTCCGGTCTAAATGTTTATTCTGCACAAGGTACAGACAAGTCTTGTGGGATCCATGCCTGGTTCATTTTAATAAAGGTTAGCTTGTCCACGTTGGCTGTGGACAGGCGGCTACGCTTGTCTGTGATAACGCCCCCTGCCCTGCTAAACACACGTTCAGACAATACACTGGCTGCAGGGCAGGCCAGCACCTCCAAGGCATAAATGGCAAGCTCAGGCCATGTGGCCAATTTGGAGACCCAGAAGTTGAATGGGGCAGACCCATCAGTCAGTACGTGTAGGCATGTGCACACATACTCTTGCACCATGTTGCTGAAATGCTGCCTCCTGCTAAGACGTTGTCTATCGGCTGGTGGTGCTGTTTGTTGTGGCGGGCTGCTGACAAAGCTTTGCCACATTTCGGCCATGCTAACCCTGCCTTCTGAGGTGCTGGCGGTGGCACAGCTGCGTTGGTGGCCTCTTCCTCCTCTGCCTTCACCTTGTGCTTCCACTGAGCCCCCGGTGTCATTTGGGAATGCCCTCAGCAGCGCCTCTACCAGTGTGCGCTTGTAGTCGCGCATCTTCCTCTCACGCTCCAGTGAGGGAATTGAGGATGGCACATTGTCCTTGGAACAGGGATCCAGCAGGGTGGCCACTCAGTAATCAGAAGAAGTTACAATGTTGGCAACTCGGCTGTCGTTGCGCAGGCACTGCAGCATGTAGTCGGCCATGTGTGCCAGGCTGCCCAGAGGCAAAGACAAGCTGTCCTCTGTGGGAGGTATATCATCTGTGTCCTCTGTATCCCCCCAGCCATGCTCCAGTGATGCCCACGAGCTGCGTTGGGTGCCACCCTGCTGCGATTCCTCCTCCTCCTCATCTTCCTCTTCCTCCTCATCCTCCAGAACTGTGCCCTGGCTTGAATATTTTTGACCTGGCCTACGCTGGTGCAGGAACCCACCCTCCGAGCCACTTGCGAATGACTGGCCTGATAACCGTGGAAATGACCCCTCTTCCTCCTCCTCATCCTCCTGTGCCACATTCTCTTCCATCAAGGCCCGAAGTGTTTTTTCAAGGAGACATGGAAGTGGGATAGTAACGCTGAGAACAGCGTCATCGGCACTGGCCATGTTGGTGGAGGACTCAAAACACCACAATACGCTACACAGGTCTCGCATGGAGGCCCACTCATTGGTGGTGAAGTGGTGCTCTTCCGCAGAGTGACTGACCTGTGCGTGCTGCAGCTGAAACTCCACTATTGCCTGCTGCTGCTCGCACAGTCTCTCCAGCATGTGCAAGGTGGAGTTCCACCTTGTGGGCACGTCGCATATAAGGCGGTGATCGGGAAGGCCGAAGTTCCGCTGCAGCGCAGACAGGCGAGCAGCAGCAGGGTGAGAACGCTGAAAGTGCGCACAGGCGGCCCGCACTTTATGCAGCAGCTCTGACATATCCATGTAGTTTTTTAGAAAATTCTGTACCACCAAATTCAGCACATGTGCCAGGCAAGGGATGTGCGTCAAACCGGCTCGGCCCAGAGCCGCTACGAGATTTCGGCCATTGTCACACACCACCAGGCCGGGCTTGAGACTCAGTGGCAACAACCACTCATTGGTCGGTTGTTCAATGCCCGCAGTGTGGGGTTTATCCTGCGCAGTGTGGGGTTTATCCACCAAACATATCAGTTTTAAAACAGCCTGCTGTCGTTTCCCCCTGCATGTGCTGATGTTGGTGGTGAAGGTGTTACGCTGAGCGGATGAGTAGGTGGTAGAGGAGGAGGAAGCGCAGTAGGAGGAGGAGGCAACAGGAGGCAAAGAGAAATGCCCTGCAATCCTTGGTGGTGGAAGGACATGCGCCAAATGGCTAGCCGGCTCAGGCCCACCCGCCACTACATTTTCCCAGTGTGCAGTTAGCGAGATATAGCGTCCCTGCCCGTGCTTACTGGTCCATGTATCAGTGGTTATGTGGACCTTGCCACAGATGGTGTTGCACAGTGCACACTTGATCGTGTCCCCGACTTGTTTGTGCAGGGAAGGGATGGCTCGCCTGGAAAAGTAGTGGCGGCTGGGAACCACGTACTGTGGGACAGAATCCGCCATCAGGTTTTTGAAACTGTTCGTGTCCACCAGACAGAATGACAGCATTTCAAAGGCCAGGAATTTTGAAATGCTGGCATTCAGGGCCAGGAATCGCGGGTGGGTAGGGGGGGTACTTCCTCTTTCTCTCCAGTGTTTGGGAGATGGACAGCTGTAAGCTTCCATGGGACCATGTGGAAATGCTTGGGGACAGTGGCGGACATGGTGGCGTTGCTGTCATATCGTCTGTTTGCTGGGTGGCAGGTGACACTGTCACTGTAGAGGTGGAGGAAGAGGCTGAGGCAGCAGCAGAAGAGGAAGCAGGAGGAGGCAGAGACCTTTCTTGGATTTTGAGGTAATTATTCCAATGCAGCTTGTGCCTTGAATTTAGATGTCTGGTCATGGGGGTTGTGTTCAGGTTGAGAACATTTATGCCCCGGCTCAGGCTATCATTGCACAGCTTGCAAACTACTCGTGTCTTGTCGTCAGCACATTGTCTGAAGAACTGCCACGCGGGGGAACGCCTTTGAGCTGCCTTTGTAGTGCTAGTTCCCTGAGTGCGGTGGGTAGTAGCAGGCCTACTGTCTAGGACACGCTCGCTCCGCTTTTGCAACCTGCTTCCTCTTTTGCTATGCTGGTGCCTCTGTGTGACCACCACCTCTTCCTCCAAACTGCACACGTTACTCGCATGACCCTCATTCCATGTGGGGTCTAGGACCTCATCATCCTCCACATCATCTTCCACCCACCCTTCACCACTCCCCTCCTTGTCAGTCTGCACACTGAGGCAAGCTGCAGCAGTTGGCACCTGTGTTTTGTTATCATCAGAGATGTGCTGCACTGGTATTTCCATGTCCTCATCCTGCAACAGAAGTGGTTGGGCATCGATGCACTCAATGTCTTCCACTTCTGGGGCAGTGCTATATGGATGGCCCACGGAAAGCACACCAGGAGAGTCATCAAAAAGCATAAGAGTCTCTTGCAGGTCTTGTGGCTCAGACTGCTTGGCTAATTTACAAGGGGCTGAGGTGAAAGACAGATGGCCATGGGGTTCAGGTGCCAACTCTGAGTTTTCATCAAGGGACCGGGAGTGAGACAATGTGAAGAAACTGGAGGCATTGTCAGCCACCCAATCTACTATCGCCTGTACTTGTTCTGGCCTCACCAATCGTTAAGGGGCATTCTGACCTACCATATACCAGTGAAGGTTCTGTTGGCTACCTGAGGAAGGTGTTTCCCTTGTGCGTGTAGCTGGCACACCTCGACCATGTCCTCTCCTTCCAACAGGAGGTTCACCAACACCAGCAGCACCAGCATCACCAGCAGCACCATGACGTTTTTTGAAATGTCCGGGTCCTGGACACACCAAAGTTCGGTACGGACCCGAACGTTACAGTCCGGGTTAGCTCAACACTAGTCTAGAGGAAAAGAGATTTCATCTACAAATACAGAAAGGTTTCTTCACAGTAAGAGCTGTGAAAATGTGGAATAGACTCCCCCCAGAGGTGGTTTTGGCCAGCACGGTTGATTGCTTTAAAAAAGGCATGGATTCTTTTCTTAATGTAAATAATATATCTGGGTACTAACATTTTTAGGTAAAGTTGATCCAGGGTGAATTTTTTCCTCTGTTATAGCTAATTGGATCATGCTTTGCTGGGGTTTTTTTGCCTTTCTCTGGATCAACTGTGGGTGAAGGATTGTGTCACGTACCTGGTGGATGAGTCTGACTTATGCAGGAGTAATCTCTTTTGCGACTCTGATTCGTGAACCCCTGGTAGAGCAGACAGGAGGCTCAGGAGTGAGGATGGCACGAGGGTTGAGATGGTCACTGGTGACAACTGAAGAGGTGCTTCCGGCCTCGTGCTAGTTGAATAGAGTGGTGGTACAGGCCGGGTCGGTAGCTAGCTGCAGTACAGAAGGGACAGGCAGAAGAATGGTCGGGCACAGGCAGAGTTCGTTAACGGGCTGGCAGCAAAGGTACAAGGGAGCAGGCAGGAGAGTGGTCATGGATAGCCGAGGTCAGTGCATGCAGAGATCGAGCAGGGTCGAGACAAGCCAGGTCACAGGAACAGGAATCAGACAACAGGTTGCTCAGGAACACACACTAAACGCTGTAGATCAGACAGTACTTGCTGCAAGGTGTTTCCGGTTGAAATAGAACCGTTTGGCGCTGTTTCCGGCACGGGAGCGCACGAATAGCGCTAAATAGTCCATGGATCCAGGATTTCTCCTAACATTGCCCCCCCCCAGAGAGGCAGCCTCCGGATGCCCAGCCGGGCCAGTTTAGCAGGATTCCTGTCCTTGAAGGACTGAATTAGTTCATCCGCGTGGATGTTGGCTTCAGGCTCCCAGGAGCTTTCTTCGGGGCCGTAGCCCTTCCATTTTACGAGGTACTGAACCCTGCCTCCCCTTTTTCTGCAGTCCAGGATGGATTCAACTTCAAATTCCTCCTCCCCATCCACTAACATTGGCCCAAGTGGGTCTAGGTTCCGTCCAGGAAAAGTATTTGGGGTCACGGTTTTTAACAGGGACACGTGGAAGACAGGTTGGACCCGCAAGGAGGGCGGGAGTTCCAACTCCTAAGCCACTTGGTTGACTTTTTTCTTCACCTGGAAGGGCCCAATGAATCTGGGACTCTATTCCTTCACGGGCAGGCCAGCATGAGATTCTTTGTGGCAAGCCAGGCTTGCTCTCTGGGCTGCAAGTCCAACTCTCCCCGTCTCCCTTTGTCAAAAGTCTCCTTGTTATACTGCTGAGTCCGGGCCAGGGTTTCTTGTAATAGTTTATTATTTTCTTCCAAGAATTTGATAGTTTCCTGGGCTGTGGGTACTATGCTTTCCGGGTTGCCTGTAGGCATAAAGGTTGGGTGAAAGCCATAGTTAGCCATGAAGGGGGATTGTTTGGTGGCAGAGTGCATGGTATTGTTAAAGGCGACTTCCGCTATTGGTAGCAGAGAGACCCAGTTGTCCTGTGAGAATGAAGAGAAACAGCGCAGGATACTGCTCAAGTGTCTGATTGGTTCTCTCCTTCTGGTCATTAGTCTGTGGATGGTAGGCTGAGGAGAGGGCGAGACCGATGTCCAAGGCGGCACACAGGGCTTTCCAAAATTTGGACGTAAATTGAACTCCGCGATCGGAGACAATACTCAAGGGAACTCCATGGAGTCTGACTATTTCCCAGATGAAGACTTCAGCCATTTCGGCCGCAGATGGTGTACCCTTCATGGGTAAGAAGTGGGTCATTTTGGTAAATCGATCTACGACCACAAAGATGGTTGTATACCCCTGGGATGGGGGCAACTCCACAATGAAGTCCATGGCGATCATAGACCAGGCACAGGAAGTGGCCTTAGCAGTCCCCAAGTTTTGGCCTTACTGCTCTTGTTGAGCGCAGCTGGGGCAGGAGCTAACATACTTCCGACAGTCCTCCTCTACTTGGGGCCACCAGAAGGAGCGTAGCAGGAGCTCAGCGGTCTTGTGGGCTCAAAAATGACCTGCTAGCTTATGGTCGTGGCAGGAGTTTAGACCAGATAGGCGATGCCCCCTCTGGTACAAAAAGCCTGTTCTTATGCCATAGCAGTGCTACCAGGTTAGAGTCTGTTGGTTCAGGGGTCTTGGCCAGAGACTCCCTGATACGGGACAATAAGTCCCCCTGTGTCAATAGGAAGTTCCTGGGGTGCACCACCGTGTCCGGAGTCATAGGATCCCCGGGTTTACAGAACATTCGGGACAAGGCATCCAGTTTGGTGTTGTTCAACCCGGGCCTGTAGGTGACGTGGAATAGAAAGCGTGAAAAGAATAGCGCCCATCGGGCCTGACAGGGTTTCAGCCTCCTGGCCGACCGGAGATATTCGAGGTTCTTGTGGTCTGTCAGGATCAGAATAGGGTGCCTGGCTCCTTCGAGCAAATAGCGCCACTCCTCCAGAGCCACTTTGATAGCCAGTAGCTCGCGGTCTCCGACGTCATAGTTACTTTCCGGAGATGACAACTTCCTGGAGAAGAATGCCACCAGGTGGAGGACCGCTTTGGCTCCTTGTCTCTGTGACAGGATGGCCCCCACAGCGACCTCAGAAGCGTCTACTTCTAAGAAAATTGCAAGGCCTCAAGACGGGTGCAGACGTGAAAAGGCTCTTCAGGGTTTCAAAGACTTTCTGGGCTTCTTCAGACCACACAAACCGTGTGTGCAGCTTAGTTAGCTGGGTGATCGGGGCGATAATAGCTGAAAATCCCTTTCATGAATTTTCTATAAAAATTGGCGAAGCCAATGAAACGTTGGACTCCTTTCTTGTCCGTGGGAGCAGGCCATTCCAAAATAGCAGAGACTTTCTGGGGGTCCATAGTAATGCCGGTGAATGAAATGATGAATCCTAGGAAGGAGATGCTAGTTTGTTCAAACGCGCACTTTTCAGGCTTGGCGTACAGGCCATGCTGCTGAAGGCGGCTCAGAACACAGGCCACATGTTTGCGATGCTCTTCCAACGTGGGGGGAGAATATCAAAATATCGTAGAGTATAGTATAGTATAAGTAGACGATCACAAAGAGGTCCAGGTAGTCTTTGAACACATCGTTCACGAAATGCTGGAACGTAGCTGGGGCATTACACAGTCCAAAAGGCATCACTAAATATTCGAAGTGTCCGAACCGGGTGCGGAAGGCAGTCTTCCATTCATCACCCTCCCGGATTTGGACCAGGTTATAAGCCCCTTGGAGGTCCAGCTTGGTGAACACTGTGGCCGTTCCAAGTCTCTGGAAAAGCTCCGGGACCAGGGGCAGGGGATAACGGTTTTTGACCGTTATCTTCAGTTCCCAATAGTCTATACAGGGTCTCAGGGTGTGGTCTTTCTTTTCTACTAAGAAAATTCCCGCTCCTGCTGGGGATGTAGAGGGCCGAATAAAGCCCTTTTTCAGGTTCTCATCAATGTAGGCCTTGAGAGCCACTAGCTCCAATTCGGTCAGATGGAAGATCCTTCCAAAGGGAACCTCGGCTCCGGGAAGGAGCTCAATAGGACAGTCGTATGACCTATGGGGTGGCAGTTGTTCAGCCCCCTTCTTGCTGAATACGTCTAGAAAGGTGTGGTAGACTGGAGGGACCGATAAGCAGGTTTCCGGATTGGGGTCCTTATCCAGACTGAGCAGAGAAGAGTTAGGCACCTCAGTTCCCGGGAAGCAGTGCTGGCAGCAGTAGGATGACAAGAATTGGATCTCACCGGTAGTCCAGTTGATACTGGGACTGTGGGCCTGCAGCCAGGGTAGTCCGAGGATAATGACGTCCAAAAGCAGGAGTTCCCGATGCCTGTCAGGGGTAGAGGCAGGTATGGGTAGAGTCTCTTGCGTGAGGACACCTGACTTAATAGGCGTGCCGTCCGCCAGGCGTACGACCATCCTGTGGGATTTGGGTCACAGCGGGATCAGATGTTGGGCCGCAAAAGTCCGATCGATGAATCCTCTGCAGGCACCAGAGTCGATGATGGTGGTCACTAGGATGATCCTGGTGCGAAGCTGCAAGGAGAGCGGAAGGGTGAGGTAAGAGGAGGTGTTTGGGGTGGCTGATGCGGTGCCACAGAAAACTGATGGACGCTGGCCACCCTTGGCAGGGCACATCCGCACTATATGGCCGGGCTCCCTGCAGTACAGACATAGGCGGTCACTGAGCCGGCATTGCCTTTCTTCCACTGAAAAAGACGGCCGATGAAGACCCCGCTGCACGGATCCAATCTGAGCGGGTGTCATTGACTTCTCGGCCAGGCGCTCTCTGAGGCGCCTGTCTATCCGGATAGACAGTTCGATTAGGGCGTCCAGGGTGCGGGGTACCCCCACACGGGCCAGTTCATCTTGTAGGGGGTCGGAGAGGCCCAACCGGAACTGGTAACAGAGCGCTGCCTCGTTCCAGGCGGTGTCAGCCCTCCAGGGCCTGAACTCCGTTACATAGTCCTCTGCCACACGGTGGCCTTGTTGAAGCGCATGGAGGGCTGCCTCGGCAGTGGCAGTCTGATGAGGATCCTCATATAGTATGGACATAGCCTGAAAGAACAGGGTCAGGCTGCTCACCTCTGGGGCCTTTTGTTCCCATAGGCGGTGTGCCCAGGACTGGGGGTCCCCTCGTAACAGGGACATCACTAACCCCGCCTTTGTAGTCTCTAGAGCGAAGGTGCGGGCTGCAGTGCAAGGTAGAGTTTGCAGGCATTGTGAAATGATCGGAACGTGGTGCTGTCGCCCGAAAACCGCTCCGGACACACTGCCAAAGTACAGTCCATTGGTAGGCTACTTCCAGGAGCCCGGGCTCCAGCGAACTCGAGCACCCGTTCCTCCAGACGGTTATAATCATCCTGCAGGGCCATGACGGCCCGGGTCAGGCCAGCCAGATGCAAACAGAGATCATCCAAAGGGCGAGGCCTCCTGAGCAGACTCAGGCATGGCTGTGTGATACTGTCACGTACCTGGTGGATGAGTCTGACTTATGCAGGAGTAACCTCTCTTGTGACCCTGATTCGTGAACCCCTGGTAGAGCAGACAGGAGGCTCAGGAGTGAGGATGGCACGAGGGTTGAGATGGTCACCGGTGACAACTGAAGAGGTGCTTCCGGTCTCGTGCTAGTTGAATAGAGTGGAGGTACAGGCCGGGTCGTTAGCTAGCTGGCGGTGCAGTACAGAAGGGACAGGCAGAAGAAAGGTCGGGCACAGGCAGAGTTCGTTAACGGGCTGGCAGCAAAGGTACAAGGGAGCAGGCAGGAGAGTGGTCGTGGATAGCCGAGGTCAGGGCAGGCGGAGATCGAGCAGGGTCGAGACAAGCCGGGTCACAGGAACAGGAATCAGACAACAGGTTGCTCAGGAACACACACTAAACGCTTTAGATCAGACAGCACTTGCTGCAAGGTGTTTCCGGTTGAAATAGAGCCGTTTGGCGCCGATTCCGGGGGATGCGCGCGCCCGTGAATGTGCGTGTATGCGCAAATAGCGCTAAATAGTCCATGGATCCAGGATTTCTCCTAACAGATTGTATATGGGATTGTTTGGTTATATATCATTTTTTTTTTTTTGGTTGAACTAGATGGACTTGTGTCTTTTTTCAACCTGACTGACTAACTATGTAACTGACCCCTTGTCACCATCATCACACCCTGCCACCATCATCACCCCCTGCCACCATCACCCCCTGCTGCCACCATCACCCCTTGCCACCATTATCACCCCCTGCCACCAGCATCCCTTGCCACCATCACTCCCTGCTGCCACCATCATCACCCCCTGCTGCCACCATCACCCCTCACTACCACCGTTCCCCACTACCACCGTCGTCCCCCACTACTACCACCGTCGTCCCTCACTACCACCGTTCCCTACGACCA